>CACRXK020005292.1:0-28572 GCA_902702795.2 Paramuricea clavata
GAACGGTGAAGTTGAACAGGAAATTCGAAAGAGTCAGAAAGTGTGTACAGTGAAGGAAACTATGGCTTCCCCGATCGATTGTACGAGATTTTCGAACAGGAGACGACTGGTGCGAGTAACAGCGTATGTCTTCAGATTCTACTGGAATTTGAAAGCTCGTGTGAAAAAAGGAAAAGCAGAAAACCCAGATAACCAAAGAAGTAGTTGTTTGTCCGTACAAGAGCTAGAAGAGTCAGAAACCTATTGGATAAAGCAAAACCAGAAAAACCTGCAAAACAGTCTTGCGAAGGGACAATTGCAAAAGCTGGATCCGATTACCGACTCGAAAGATGTTGTCAGAGTTGGAGGTAGAGTTGATAAAACCATTGCGACTTACGATACCAGACATCCAGTGTTATTGTCTAGGGATCACTGGACATCTAAACTGATTACTCGTCAAGCCCACCAATATGGACACTCTGGAGTAGCCGCCACTGTAGCAAAGATTCGACGAAAATATTGGATACTCCGAGCCCATAACCTTGCTAAATCAGTCAAGTACGAATGCGTGTTCTGCAAGAAAATGCAAGCGAAGTGTGAAACCCAGAAAATGGCAGACCTTCCTGGAATTCGTCTTGTACCATATACTCCACCATTTCACAATAGCGCATGTGATTATTTTGGTCCTTATCACGTCAAGGTTGGACGAAACAAAAGTACGAAGCATTACGGTGTCGTATTTACTTGTTTGAACACAAGAGCTGTTCACTTAGAACTAGCAGTTGACTATTCAGCTATAGAATTTATACAAGTCTTGCGTCGATTTTTTGCAATTCGTGGAAGACCAGCGTTGATTCTAAGTGACAATGGGACACAGTTAGTAGGGGATGAAAGAGAATTAAGGGAGATGATCGCAGGATGGGATAAAGAGAAGTTAAGGGAGTTTGCAGCAGAAAAAGGAATTAAATGGCAATTTATTACACCTACAGCACCACACCAGAATGGTTGTGCAGAGTCTATGGTTAAAAGTTGTAAACGAGCACTAAAGAAGGCAGTTGGAGAACAGAAGCTAACATCGTTTGAACTTTACACCTGTTTATTAGAGATCGCAAACCTGATAAACCAACGACCAATTGGCCGCGTTACAACTGATCCAAACGAAGGTTCGTACATTTGTCCTAATGATATTCTGCTTGGACGTGCGTCGTCGAAAGTACCACAAGGACCGTTCAAGGAGACTCGAGATCCACGTAAACGTGTTGAGTTTGTTCAGAGAATAATAGATGATTTTTGGAAACATTGGCAAAGAGATGTTTTTCCAGCGTTAGTTCCCCGTAAAAAGTGGAATGCAGATAGAAGAAACGTTCGTGTCGTCGATGTTGTAGTGATTGAAAACCCGAATGCAGTGCGAGGAAGCTGGTCAATTGGCAAAGTTATAAACGTGTTTCCTGGTAAAGACAGTAAGGTTCGAAACATCAGAGTGAAGACATGTTCTGGAGAATATGAGAGACCTGTAAGTAGAATTGCTGTTATTTATCCAGAAGAAGGTTACAAAGAGAACTAGAACTAGCTATGCTATTTAGTAGCATGAGAACTACATTCTCATCGGGGCGGAGAGTGTATTGATATTTTGTTGACGTTAGATAAAATAAGTAATATTAATATCTAAGTTAATTAGTTAATAATAGACAGTGGATATGATTGACAGTTTGCATGTTTCACGAGTCGAAAACAACATGAAGACAAGGCGTGTGCTTAGGAAAACATACGAAGCAAATGTAGATTAAAATGTGTTAACCCGCCAAGAAGTAAGTTCATATTTGTGTATTAGAGTATGTATAGTGTAGAATTAGAAGTAATTTGTAGTTGTATTTCAATTTATAGATCGAATAAAAACAGTGTAAACTAGAGGGCACTCAGAGACTGCATACCTCCGCCCGTTACTCGGAAGTGAAAGGCAACCTTGGAATTTCCTAAGAAATCCACTTTACAATTCTTAAGCATAAAAGATTTCAGGCCCCCGCGAATTGAAATCGAATTGCTAATAGAACATATTACTGTTGTTGTGCTGTACAGTACTTGTAAAATAAAAACTTATTAAGTGTTATTAAATAAATGCATAAATTTTGCTTTATGCACTCGCGCGTGCAGTAATTTTCACAGTTGTGCTTATTTTAAATTCCCAGGCAGCTAAAATCTTTTGTCTTTAAAACAATGTCGATTTCTTGGGAAATTCCGAGGTTGCGTTCTTTTTATACACCCTGTATTGAAGTAATCTAATGTTGTTAGAATTTGAATGGACTGCATGGCACTTTGCTGAACGTAATAATGCATAACTCCGTAAGCCTTGTTTTAGACATTGAATTTCGGTCGCGTGAAATGCAACTAAGACAATAGATAATGAAGGCCGAAGCTTAATGAGGTTTATCATCTCATTATTGTCTTAGCACTGAGTGCATAAATTATACATGTCCTAATTACGCATTCAGTAATATTTTTTGTTAATTGACCGGGAAAAGCAAGACAAAATTTTGTTCATTTCTCGTTCAATTTTTAACCAAATTCAACCAAATTTTAACCAGTTCTTCCTTAGCCGATGGGAAATGCATTCAAAAAATTTCGTATGAATATGTTTGGTATTTCTTGAGTTATCGTGCTCACAGACAAACACACACACATACACACACACACACATACACACACACACACATACACACACACATACACACACACACACACACACATACAAACCCAGATGATTACATAACCTCCTGGCGGAGGTAAAAACCCAGATGATTACATAACCTCCTGGCGGAGGTAAACACACATACAAACCCAGATGATTACATAACCTCCTGGCGGAGGTAACAATATACGATTTGACGGGCAATGTATTCATTTCATCGGACCAGATTGTTTTTTGGCTTTAATATATTTCTTCAGTAAGAGACCAACTCCTCCACCTCGTGCATTTTTCCTTGTAACGTGGTAAAAGTGATACCCTGTTGGGCAGATTTCAGCAATAAAAAATTCGTTATCATCCTCACGTAACCATGTCTCAGTCATTGCCAGGATATCAATATCGTTCTCAGAGACATGGTCATTAATAAAAAGTTCTTTCCTACTTATTGATCTGGTGTTTAACAGACAAAAGTTGATAGGCATAAAATAAATCTTTTGTTCCTTTGTACAATTGACATAAATTAAATTATTAAAATTTACATATCGAGATTGTTTCGTATTCTTAGTATCTCGCTTGTTAACATCAACATTACGACAGGGCTTCAAGTTTAATTTACATGCCGTAGTTCTGACAGGTATCTGTTTTGCTACCTCTGCATCCAAATTCTTGATTCTGGTTTCTGGATATGGGTTTGGGGGTCTGGATGTGGGTTTGGGGCTCTTGACGATAGTGGGTACGAGCATTGAGACATTAGAGGTGGTGGGTACGGGTGCTGAGACATCGGGAACAAGGGATGAAGCATTGGATGACGGAAGGGGGGAAAATAATAATTCGAATGGGGGAAAAAAGGAAAATGGTTAAAGGAAATTGGTGCAGGCATGTTATCAGGACCCGGATAATGGGAAATATCGCATCTATCATCCTTTAGACAGAATCCATTCTTCCGTAAAAAGGGACAGGGTATTCGGGACTTATCATGATGTTGTGGTTTAGGGTGGTTTCCTTGTTAGATTTTCGGTCCACATACTGCAGGTAAAACATTTTTATGCAAAAAGTCACATCTGGGTCCTTTCAAACAGTGGCCTTTCCTTTTTAGGAAAGGGTACGGCACTAATGCTGTTTCCTTTTTACTTGTGTTAATACGATAGCCTCGGGGGGTTTGTTTGGGAGATGGAATTATACTGGTTCTTGAACTTGTATTGTTTTCATTCATCCAAGCTGGTGTTTTAACTGCAGATGAGATTTCAATGTTACTTGGACTTTCATTGTTTATGTTCAAGTTCTCCAATTGTGCACCATTACAAGGTGTTATTTCGGCTGGAATATTAATTACATTATTAGCTGACCCGCGATCATTGTTCTCCGTTAGGGTTTTATTATTAGTATTCAAATGAGCTGTTGTTTTATCTGCAGATGGAGTTTCCATGTTAATTGGGCTTGATCATTAGCATTGTTTTCTTGATTTACATTATGAATTACTTCAAGCATGAAGTTTTCTATTGATGATAATTTAGACTTGAAGAATGAATTGTCTTCGTTAAGTACCTGAATTAATTCCTCCTGATGTCGAATTACGGCTTCCAAATCTTTCAATAGAGAGTTTACGATTCACGACGCGGCCAGCTCGACGACGCGCTTGCAAGACAAAGAAACACGTCATGCGAGACAAAAGGGATGAATAATTTGTAGATTTAAATGTTTTGTCAACAGCGTTGCCATTCTTGGGACACCGTCAAACGAGTAATTTTCACGGCTTCCTAGCGATATCAAAGCTCGTTGCGACATGAAAGCTGTTTTATAACGTTGACCGAATGGCAACATCAGCTAAACATCGGAGTAGTTTAGGCCAATTTAAACATTTGTAAGATGATTAAAACATGCTTTAGACCATTAAAGCAGTATAGTTAAATTCCTGTGGCTTATTTCAAGCATAATTTGGCTCGACGTCGTCGAGCTGACCGCGTCGTACATCGTAAACTCCCTAATTTTACTCGGAGCGATTTTATCTCAGACTCATTATCGCTTTTAGAGGTTACGCTGAGCAACCGGGATTCGAGGATTGTCATTTCCAACTTCAAACCCTCTAATTCCGCGCTTACAACCGCGTTAACACAGCTACAAGTGCATGTACAAACATGGCCACATACCTCAGGTTTAGCGATGCATTTCACATTCCTGTCAACAACACAGCTCACAGTTTCATGATTCTGTTTATTCACGTCGGTAACTTCAACTTCCATTAACCTCTCCAGCGATATAACTTGGCTTTCCTCATCGGCTGTATATACATCTTTCTTACCGGATATGTCCGTTATTAGGTTAACAAAATTTTCATCAGCGTCTGGGTTGTTATCCTCGTATGTACAGGCTAATTTTTGAAATTCCAACTTTAAATAATGTTCATCACTATCTGTTTGAATGATAAGTTTTCGAGATCGTTGACCATACCATTTGATACTGAATTTGGATTCGTTGTCACAGAAGAGCTTCACATCCCCGCCAGGCGAACTACATTTCCCCTGAAGCTTTAAAATTTGTTCAACAAAACACTTTAACTCAGTCAACGAGCCATTCCAAAGATAGATATCGCCGTCACACGTTAACTTATTTGTAGTCATGATGATAAGTTTCGGTTTAGTCTTATTCTTAGTGTTAAAAATTTAATTCTGAACGGAGTTCAAACAACACGTCTAATTCACTTGACACTCACTAAAGATACCTTTCACTTGACACTCACTACAGATAGTGAGTGTCACTTGACACTCACTACAGATAGTATTATTATATTAAACAACAGCGTATGCCTGTACGGATTCTGAACGATAATATCTTGAAGGACATACGGTTCAAATAGCCAATGAAAGTCATTGTTTTAACAAGTCCCTGCCGTTAACCAATTAACCATGTGATCCATATTCTGGATCATGCACTTCACACTATTAAGCATCGCGATTGGTGCAGTTCGATCTGAGAAACCATAGAAGTGTTCCAGAGGTTTTTCCCGCTCGCCGCCTCCCAGCTTGAATCCTCGTGTATCCCTCATTATCCCCCCTACGAGCGTGGAAGAACCTCTGGCACCCAGGGTACCCTATCTTGTGAATGTTTACGTTTAAAACTCGGCCAAAATTTAATATTATGGGGGAAAAATGAATAAATTTGCTTTCTTGAGGTTTCTTCGCTTCATCGGCAAACGTCGTTATCGTATACCTTCGTACCTCTTCGTAAACATCGCGAACTATCGTACGACGCTCGTAATGTTTCGTAATGCCTCGCAAAGATTTCCATAGTCCATTAAACGGCTCCAATGTTAAAGTCAGTACCTGTTAAATGGTTTCAGACTTTGCTACGCTTCTGTGCTTCTAAAAATTGTGAAAATGAAATTTTGTTTTTTGTAACTCGTGAAATCGAAAAATGATCTTCGTGATTTCGTAACGAGACCCCCCCCCTCCCAAATATCAGTTTGATTAAAATTCAGAAATAAAAGTGTGTTTTTTGTACACAAATGCACGTTTTCACAATGGCTTCCTGTGTATGACTTTATTGCTTTATTGCAAAGTTGTTTTTCTCGATTGTTGCTTAGAATATAAATACAATGATGGGATGACTTTTTCACCAGATTTAGATTACAAAATAGTTTCCGTTTAGGATTAATTTGTTCTGAAAATAACTGAGGAAATTGGTAAAATGGAATGTAAAACAGAATGCCTCGAAGTAAGTTTTAATACCCTTTTCACTTTAGTTTTTTACAAGCTTCGAAAACACAACACAGAGTCAGGACACATGCAGCACAATGAAAACATTACGTATAAAAAAATAGTATCGTACAAAATGAGATATCCATAGGATATAAAACAAATTGGTTTTAATTAATAGTCTGTGCTATTTGTTTGAAGTGAATGTTTCGGAATTTTAAATAAGTTTTAAATTGTCCGTGAATATGTTTGACACAGTAAAATAACGGAATAAGGCATCCTACCTTTGATGTTAAATATAACATGTGTGCTTCTTTCGTGTTCTGGGGAAGAATATTTGAATATTTTGTCCATTTTGAAAACAAAATTGCCAAATCATTCCTTTTGAAAATTAAAAGCATTATTTACTAGTCTTCTGGTAAATAATGGGTCAGATTTACTACACTACGAAATGCTAATAGCGACCGAAGCTGATGAATGTAATAGGAACGCTGCCTTCAACCGGAAATTTGTAGTCAAACTTGAAAGCAAGTCCCAATATTTCACGCATGCGAAGAGCGCGGTCAATCAACAACATGAATATGTGGTCTTGAAAACCGGCTTAAAATTTACTGAAAAAGCTTTTTAATATTAGCAGCGATGTAAACTTTCAATTAATGCATTTATTCAAGTAAACTTTCTAGTAAACTTTACTTATAACCGAGTTAACTCGAGTCATTTACGGCAGAAATCAACAAGTCGAGTCCGAGTCGAGTCCAGTCGCTAAAAATAGCCATTTGAGTCGACTTGAGTCCGAGTCAATGACTCGGTTCGTCACAACAATAGTCTTTGAATGTTCTTTGAATTCACTTGCAAATTATCAAATATGTATTTCATAATGTTTTGTTTCACGGCGGCCTGTTTCATCATGGCGCACGCGAATTCACCACGCTATTCATCACAAATTGCTAAGACGAATTACAGATTAATACAAGGACTACTCAGAAGGATTATCAAATACAGAAAAATACATTGAAACTAAACTATTTTAAAATAATCATTTATCAAGGTGAGTCAGCGTCAACTCGTCCCGAGTTTTGCTTCAATAGGTAAATTATTCCAATGGATAGCTCTATTGTATTTAAAACTCCTTTTAACCTTTTAAGAAGTGCCAAGTCGGTAGCACGTGCCAAGTCGGTAACTACCTTTCCAGATGAAAATATTTACCATTATAACGGTAGGGCCAAAGTTAGTTGTATGCCAGACAAAATCTGTGTTTTCTCCGCTTACATTAACGTTGAATTGCGGATTCACAGGACGAACATGCCAGCCTTTCGCGTAGTGAATTCGCGTGAGCCATGATGAAACAGGCCGCCGTGAAACAAAACATTATGAAATACAAATTTGATTATTTGCAAGTGAATTCAAAGAACATTTAAAGACTAGTGTTGTGATGAACCGAGTCATTGACTCGAACTCAAGTCGACTCAAATGGCTATTTTCAGCGACTGGACTCGTCTCGGACTCGACTTGTTGATTTCTGCCGTAAATGACTCGAGTTAACTCGGTCATAAGTAAAGTTTACCAGAAAGTTTACTTGAATAAATGCATTAATTGAAAGTTAAATGGTTTCAGACTTTGCTACGCATTTATTCAAGTACAATACAAATCATTTCAAGATCATCTGAATTTAAATCCTTCCGCTCATAGAAGGAATATATCTCTCGAATATAAACAACTACTCCACCCTCAGAATCTATTGCGATCTTTTCGAATCATATTATATCCTGGGATACTTATTTCACTATCTTTTACTGAATTATCAATTTTAGATTCGTTTATAGCAAAAACGTCAATTTCAGAATCGGATAACATTAGTCGAAGTTCATCAACATGCAGAGGAGGTTGGACAGCTAATTAGCGAGTTGTCACGTAAGCTCTCGACCAATGAGATCGCTCTATTTTCCATCGTGTCATCTGCAGAATTTGGACAGAAAAATTTGCATTCGACGGAAAATATATCGGAAAAAATATTAATATTAAAATTTTCTTGCAAAATCTCAAGTGTTGTAGTACTACTACTAAAGATCTGGTGATATCTGCAAACTTTATTTTCAATGTTATTTTGATGTTTGAAGTTAGTCGACTCCCCGCGACGTGTTGACTCAAGTCTAAATATGTTTACAATGTTTAAAATGAAATATCTAGATAGAATTCCCTATTCTTCCTTTTTGGTAGCAGTCAAGACAAAACTATAAGCTTTAAATCTGTTGGAATGATCCCGGTGATCCCCGGGCAGTTTTCGAGATATTGACCGTTGAAGTGACTACTGTCAACTCGACGTTCGTTAAAATGGCGTCTAATACCGTGGAAAGAATTTCCGCCATCAAAGATGATATTTTCAATGAATTTTTGTTAAAGTGCTAAAATAGTATTTAGAAGACTTAGGAGTTGTTTTTATATTTTTGTAGAATTTATATCTGTGCGATTTTCAAAGTTTTGTTGTCTTTGGCCGACGCGACTGGATCGTATACGTATTTCAAGACGAGCTGATCGCCTGATCCAGGGGGTTTTGTGGCAAATCGAACTGCGGGGTTGGTAAATGGGGAAATTGACCCCCCTCCAGATTGAAGGCAAACGTTTTTGTACCTCCCCCCTCATTAAAGTAGAAACTTTTCTGACCCCCCCCCCAGTGTGGATTGAAAAATTAACAGCAATGAAACAGGCGTGCATTGCAGGTAAAGTTAGATATTTAGGACAATCTGTTTAAATCTAGCTCATGATGTTTTACCCTGGTGAATATGATTCAAACATACATGATTAAAAATATATATTTTTGGATATACAGTGTTACATTGTGCTTTGATACTCCGAATCTGATCAGTTAAGTGCACTTGCATGGTATGTTTATGTGAATACCACAACTGGGTCACTCAGGGGGTAGGAAGCTTGTTAAACTTAGCGGGAACCACTCCCACGAGGCGCTACCATGGCTGGCGCCGAGCAGGGAAATTTTGAAAATTTTGAGTCTCTAGATCATTGGAAAGGGCATTTTCAGAGTCTTCTTTTTTGCTATTTGTGATTATAGAAATCAGAACTCTAGACATGGTATTTAAGTTCAAAAACTTTTTTGAACCCCCCCCCTCTATTTATAAGGGTAAAACTTTGTTTTCTCCCCCCATTTACCAACCCCCTCCCCATCAATAATGACCACTCCCTAAGTGGCATGTTATTGTTGGGATCTCGGAGCAATTTAATAAATATATAAATAGACATCTTCTTGTTTTATTGTTGCATCAATTTTAATCGAAAAAATACTCACAAAGTAGGTCAAGTGTATGGATGAATTATTCATTTACTAAAGTACATTTTTACAGTTATTTATGTACTTAGTCTTATTTGTATGAGTGTTATCATTTATAACATATGGTTTGTTTAAAAATGCTGGGAAAAACAAAAAAAAGTTAGCCAATTGAAATAAATGCACTAATAACTTGCTAAACATAGCCAGTTGCTATTTATTATATAAAAAACATCTGTCAACATACACTCATGCCTTTTCCTGCCACTTGAGTCTCCACTCACCAGGTTCCATTATGAAAATTTTTGGATTAAATCATGGGCGGATTTACTGGAGGGGGGGAGTTAGGAGGGGTTAACCCCCCCCCCTTAGAATCTCTCTAACCCCTCTTATAAAGTGTTTAACCCCACCAAAATTTTGCTTCAAAATTCTTTAACCCTAATGCCTAACCCCTGTAAAAAGCTCACTCAGTGGTGCTGCTTGCACCCCACTAGAAATGTTTCCACCCCTCCTTTAAAAAAAATAAAAAATCCACCTTGGATAAATTCTATTTTAAAAAAGTCAACCCTATACTGACACACTGAACATAGACAATAGACATCCACGACAATCGCAGCAATTAGTGGGTGCAAATACTTGCATAGTTCAAAAGCAATATAACCAACATGTTGTCCATCCAGTTCCATAGTCTAGTCAATAGGCAATTAGAATTGCCTATTGACTATACTATGGAACTGGATGAACAACATGTACATGTTGGTTATATTGCTTTTGGTTAAATTGATTGAATTTAAATTGATTGGTTAAATTGATTGAAAAATTTTAATAAAATAAACTAAAAGCCGGAATTGCCTATTGCACTTGGGTCCTGTGGATTCAATGGTGCTGGCCATATTCTTACATTCACTGTTTTATCTTGTTCATGAAGAGTGAGGTGTTATGCCTTAAATTAATTTTCCAAATGATGGTAGTTTTTCTCACGAGCAGCACCCTGCACCGATGCACTTGAATGGTACAGCGTTGGCGATTTCTTCCTCATCACTCTCGTCTTCTCACTTAAACGTCATCACTTTCTGCCCTATCACCTCGATCACCTCTTTCATTATCATATCCATCCTGAACAGGCTCAAGACCAGTCAACCAATCAAGTAAATCTCTTTCTACAAACTCATAACAAAAAAATTTGATACATTATCATCTCTAAAATTAGCAAACATGTAACCTCTAAAATTATATTCTCACAACCATCCACAACTAGATACAAACAGACATCATACAAACAGGCATCATACTCAGAAATTGGACTATAAAATAACACGATAACTGTAATGCATTGTAGTATACCAACCTTAAATACTGCGCTTGTTTTCACGTTGATGATACACAGAGATTTAACGCCATCCAACTAGCCTCGCTATTGGGAATATAAAATTATACACAATTCCTTTCTCAGACTGACTATTTATATAAAAGCTAAAATGACAACACGTCCCATGCAATTTAAAAAGGGTAAACTTGATATTGTTATAAAACACATGTCATAATGATGATCGTAACAATACAGCAATAACATGCCGTTATTTCACAAAGTATCGAAGCCTGACACTCTTGTCGTTCGAAAGCTTCCATATTGGTTTAGTCGAGAGATGTTCACTCCTCGACAGTCAACAGTCAATGAAGCCGCGCCTGGAATTAGGCGCTCAATACCCATGATGCTTTGCGGCCTGCTGTCCAACCTCCTCTGATCAACATGTCTTAAGAGACTATGGGGTTTTTCCATCTTTAGATATTGTAGTTGTGTCTCGTACCGTGTCTTTATGTTGTTTAGCCTCTGATTGATCCGTTAAGAAAGCCGGCTCTGATGCAAATTTGTTTGCTTCTTCTTCCTGGTCAGTAACGCTGAGAACTTCGAACTGGTTCTTTGACTCATATGATATAGTTGTATCTGGTGTTATGGATACATTTTCGCTACGTTTTTTAACTTTTGCGAATTCGCGCTTTTCTCTTTTGCTCTTATCAAGGTCTTCTTGTAGCGTTCTTGCGGCAGCTCTTAGATTCTTGTTCTCAGATTCCAGGTCTTCAATTTTTTTCTGCTGGTAATACTGATTCTCGCTGAATTAGCTTTAGGGCAGTTACGAGACTCAATTTTTCGTCTTGAAGTTCTATAACTTTAGCTCTTACTTCAGACAGAGATTGAAATAAGTTCTTGTTTTTCTCCTTTAATTCCTCATTCTATCTGTTAAGTTCAAATTTGTCCTTCTTAAGGTCATTAACAGTTTCTTCAAGTATCAGTATACCGTAAGCAGCATTTTCTTTATGCTCCTTTACCGTTGAAATTTCTTCCGCTAGAGCATCTAGCTTTCTAGTAACATTTTGTGAATAATTTTCCAAATTAGAGTTTATTTCATAAAATTCTGGGGATTTATTGTAGTTTGCGTCGTTTGTGTTGGTTGAGTAACTTTGACCATTTATCCGAGTCATTTCATTGTTCACGCTACAGTTTCGTGACCTCGAAAGCAAATTTCTATCTGTTGACTCCAAAATATTTGCAACCTTTGGACTCTCCGAGTATACTTTGAATTCACCGCTCAATTTGCGGTCGAAATTTAATAGTTTTTTTTTATTTCGTCGGCCTTTTCACCCTTCACCGTCAAAGTTTTACTATTCGAATACCAACGTATCGAGACTTCCCCATTTTCGAACAGTTTACAGTAACCTCTCGGGCTTGTCCACCCTTTACTAGATTGTAGTTGTAGTCGGTCAACAGCTAGACGAAGCTCTTCGAAATTCTTTTGCCATTTCAAATTGCCATTGGCTATCATTAAAATGCTGCTCTCAATTAGTTCGCTATCACTTAATGGCTTCGTGAGATTAACAAGCGAATTGTTCTGGTTGAATTCGGATCAGTTAGGTTTAGATCTCCCTCTATGCTGTTTAATTCTTCTGTAGATCTGCTAATTTCGTCTCGACTACCGTTCGATTCTGATTCGTTTCGATTCTGTGTTATTGATTTAGACATTTTATTGCCGTATCAATACTTAGTAACAAAAAATTTAAGAGTATACAGAGCATCAAATGTACGTCCTGCCTGCTTCGTGTACATATCTGTAAGATATGTCGGCAACGAGGCAATTCTTGCCATGCACCAGAAGAAGACCTGTCGCTTTCGACGCCATATTCGAAATGTTGCACAGTGAGCATTCCTAGCCGGTCGATATTGAAATTCGACTTGGCCATTTTGTAAACACGCTTGAAATTTCCGCAAGACTCTGAGATCTTGTCTAAATATGTACGCTGTGTGTTGTGTAAGCGAGATTGCTCGCCTGTTTCGCTTTTGATTTTGGACAAGGCCTACTCTGTGGCGGCAAATCGCCTTAAATCGCTGCGATATAATGCGATTTTGGGCGATTTTAGGCGATTTAAGGAAAAACTGGGACTTTCAAGCACTGCGATTTAATGCGATTTTAACCGATTTAATGCGATTTAAGAAAAAAAATTTAATTTTAGGGACTGCAATTTAGGTGTTTTCAAAGGAATGAATTTTATATTTTGCTCCGGTTTCCTCCCACAAGGCAAAATTGGCAGGGTGGGTTAGGATATAAACACAGTTAGGAAAGTAATGTCATATTCTCATTGTTGTAAAGATAAATAGTCTAGACTAACATAAGTAATCATAGTACTTGATGTAATCGGTCACTGAAAAGCCCCAATATGGGGAGTGAGCTAAATAATAATGTAATGTTTCCACACACATATGCATTGTATGAAGCAAAATACAATTATTAGAACATCTATGTACATTAGTAATATAAAGCTAGGTTAATTAATTATTGTATTTAACCTGATTCACATATAAAGCTCAATATTCATGAACATTTCATCCATTCTCTATTTAGAAGCCATTGGGGTTCATCTTGTGGGGTCATGTGGTCATTTATGGCTACATTATACACCACAAATATTGTAAACAGTTAATATACTCTACTGAAGGGGCATGCACTACACATGGCTTAATTAAATTTTAATATCATTAATTTATCTCGAGTTAAAATTGCAAAATATAATAAATATTTGATTTCCTAAAAAAACCACAATCTTGAGAAACACACAATTATGTATTTATACAGTATAACTGAATAAGCTGTAATCCTATAAATTACCTTGTCACCGGCCCTTGTAAGTGAAATTGTCTTGTTTTGTATCATGTCAAAACTTCTTTATCTAGCTTGCATTTTATTTAAACTGTTTCAATCTCGTGCTTTCTTCATGCTACAAACATGTTTTATAAAACTTTTGATATCTATATCATATCCTATGATCATATCCCAGTATCCAGAAACAGTATCGTCACGCATTCGGAAACTGTCTGCATAATGCCGTAATGTTTAAATTACATGAAGTATATCGTATATAAATGGTAGGAATTCCAATTTCTAAATTATTTTAAAATTAAAAACAAAATAATACAATATTAAACAAATGGCGCACTACATCGTTGTTTTAGGTTCTGCAAACAAACAACAACAACAACAAAAGATCTATGCATGGTATGTACGATGTAATCATTGTTTTATTGTTTATTGTTTATTGTATATACAGGTCTGGAAAATTTAATAGATGAGAGTTGCAAATCGCTCATAACCTCACGTATATTTTTCGTTTGATAGCCACTATAATTATAACTAGGAGCTAGAGTATAAAACCATGCACATGTCGAAGTACAACCATTGTATACATTGCAGTGCTCCGTGCTCGATGTTACATGCAACAGTGCACAAATTACAGGATAACTTTATTATATAAATCAAAATTCGTACTAATTGATTTTCCTAGTCTCCTACTGTTGTTCTAATATGGGCGGCCGTTACCACCAAAAATACTACACGTGTGAAATGAATGGACATAAACAGAAATCATTCATTACAAACACGAACGAGTCATCATGTTTAGAAATGCTTGAACCTAACGTAGTGATATGACTGGACAAGACCAGAAATGATTTGTTTAAAATTGAAACGATTCACTTGATTGTGTATTCATTCGTCTATTATTGCGCTGATTCATATAGTTCAAGTGAAATATTTTGGCATATTTTGCAATGACTTAGCAGGTCGTATACAAGTGACACGTTCGGTTGGCAAATAATTCATGCTTTTTTAGAACCATCCGCTGTGTTTTAAAATAGCTCAACTAAATACGAAATGATTCAACTAGATGGGACGTGATTCAACCTTATGTGGAATAAATAAACTAAATGTGAAACGACTCAATGAAATGTGAAATCACTCAGTTAAATGCGACATCGTTCAACTAGACTAACTAGTGAAATCATTCAACTAAATGTGAAATGATTCAACAAGATGTGAAATGATTCAACAAGATGTGAAATGATTCAACAAGATATGAAATGATTCAACTAAATGTGAAATGATTCAACTAAATGTGAAATGATTCGCGTCCACGTGAACTGACATGACATGTTTTGAACTGACGTAATTTGTGCGGTCTTGGCACGTCTTGTTGTGAAGTGATTCATCAAGTTGTGAAGTGAATCAACAAGATGCTTCCGTCTTATTGATTAAACTTCCTTCGAAGAAAATTTACGGAAATCACAATGAAATTTGTGAGAATAAAATTTACATATGGAAATTCACCGCCCGAAATGAAAATTAGGCCTAACTATCGATCAAAGTCCTTTCCTCGACTCGCAATTCAACGTTCGCAAATAGCAATTTCATATCACGACATTTCCCAAGCTTTTGTGTGCGTTTTGACGGAAAAAATATTTCTCCTCGAAGATCTCACTCTAAAGATATGTGTTTAAAGATTTATAATCTGTTTTTAACCTATATTCCCTCGATATTTTCTGTGTTGTTGACTTGTTGTTAATGTACTCGGGTGAATATGATGCTTGTGATGCTACTCTGAGACCCCGTTCACACTTTCACACGATACCGGCAAAGTTTGGAAACGGTACGAAATTCTTACGTTTAGGGGTTGCGTTCACACAATACCGGTATGAAAAACTGTGAAACGGTAACGCTAACCGTAAGAGTTTGAAAACGGAACGAAATTCTACCATCAAAGTGCCGTGTGAACGCCTAACCGTAAGAATTTCATTACGGTCATGCAAAATGAAATTAACAAAACTGAAAGTTGTTGTTGGATATTTTATTCTTTTTATTTTAACTGATTTTTGGCCTCCCCGGGCCAAATTTCGTAGGAAATATGGCCCTCCCTTCGGAAATTTGCCCCCCCCCCTCTAAAAAATTATAGTTTACTTTATCTTTTGGCTCGGAAATCGCAAAGCTTCTACTAAAACCAAATTTCTAGAAATTTTTCCCAACATTTATAGTTAGTTTGCGTATATTTTTTGTGTCAAAACAAAATTCTCCACTGAATTGCAATACTGACGAGAATTAGGCCAAGAGAATTGCTTAGGCCTACCACACTGACGGATTTTATGTAGCTGCTGCATGTAACCTTTGTTTTTTTTGCGTGTTTGCGAAATGTTTTTGTGAGTCATCCAAAGTTTGCGGAATGTTTTGTTAGTCATTCAAACCTTGATTTTCTGTGTGAATGTTTTTGTGAGCCGTGAAGCATGCAGTCTACTTCCGTTTTTACGGAATGCTTCTGTAATGCGTCGCAACCATATGAGCGATCAGCGATTATATATATTGTGTATATGTAAGTAAAATGCATAGATTAAAAAAGTTTTTTTACGAAATAACCACTCATTTGATTTTGTTTTTCGAACTGACAAACGTCCAAAAATCGTTTCGTGTCCTTAGTTAAAGCTAAGCCATTAGGCATTAACGTTGTCCTCAACAGATACCCATGTGTGATGTGTCTGGCATCACGGCACTAGCACATTATTATTATTACGCTTTCCTTCAAACTTTTAGTTCTTGGCCGCAATGAAGGATTTCGACACAAATAAATTATGCAAACTAACTATAAATACTGACAAACACTTTTAGGATCTTGGTTTTAGAAGAAGCTTCACGATTTCCGAGCTTATATAGCAATAAAATAAACTATGTTTTCGAGGGGGCCAAATTTCCGAAAAGGGGGCATATTTCCTAGAAAATTTGTGGGGGGGGGCAAAGTTTGGGGGGTGGAGAATTTCCTGGGACACCAGTATCGTGTAAACAGTTGAAACCGTGATGATTTTCTGCCGGCAGAATTCCATGCCGGTATCATGTGAACGGGGTCTGAGTGTATATTCACAACGGGCAAGCTTGAAAAATATGCCTAACCACGGTGGGAATCAAACCTAATTGAACCGCGTAGCTCAGTTGGCAGAGCACTGGGCTAGTATTCCAAAGGTCATAGGTTCGATTCCCACCGTGGTCAGGCATATTTTTCAAGCTTGCCCGGTGTGGATATACACTCAGAGTAGCATCACAAGCATCATATTCACCTGAGTACATTAACAACAACACAGAAAAAATCGAGGGAATATAGGTTAAAACAGATTATAAATCTTTAAACACATATCTTTATAGTGAGATCTTCGGGGAGAAATATTTTTTCCGTCAAAACGCACACAAAAGCTTGGGAAATGTCGCGATATAAAATTGCTATTTGCGAACGATGAATTGCGAGTCGAGGAAAGGACTTTGATCGATAGTTAATTTTCATTTCGGGCGGTGAATTTCCATATGTAAATTTTATTCCCACAAATTTCATTGTGATTTCCGTAAATTTTCTTCGAAGGAAGTTTAATCAATAAGACGGAAGCATCTTGTTGATTCACTTCACAACTTGATGAATCACTTCACAACAAG
Source organism: Paramuricea clavata (assembly GCA_902702795.2). Lineage (NCBI taxonomy): Eukaryota > Metazoa > Cnidaria > Anthozoa > Malacalcyonacea > Plexauridae > Paramuricea > Paramuricea clavata. Next base: position 17,425 of record CACRXK020005292.1, read on the forward strand.
ACGTGCCACGACCGCACAAATTACGTCAGTTCAAAACATGTCGTGTCAGTTCACGTGGACGCGAATCATTTCACATTTAGTTGAATCATTTCACATTTAGTTGAATCATTTCATATCTTGTTGAATCATTTCACATCTTGTTGAATCATTTCACATCTTGTTGAATCATTTCACATTTAGTTGAATGATTTCACATTTAGTTGAGTGATTTCACATGGTATTGAATCGTGTCACATCTAGTTGAACGATGTCGCATTTAACTGAGTGATTTCACATTTCATTGAGTCGTTTCACATTTAGTTTATTTATTCCACATAAGGTTGAATCACGTCCCATCTAGTTGAATCATTTCGTATTTAGTTGAGCTATTTTAAAACACAGCGGATGGTTCTAAAAAAGCATGAATTATTTGCCAACCGAACGTGTCACTTGTATACGACCTGCTAAGTCATTGCAAAATATGCCAAAACATTTCACTTGAACTATATGAGTCAGCGCAATAATAGACGAATGAATACACAATCAAGTGAATCATTTCAATTTTAAACAAATCATTTCTGGTCTTGTCCAGTCATATCACTACGTTAGGTTCAAGCATTTCTAAACATGATGACTCGTTCGTGTTATAATAATAATAATAATAATAATAGTCTTTATTAAAATACTCAGATACATCCGTCTGAGTTTACAATCGAAAGGTAATTGATCTAGTTATATTTACAATTGTCAGTTAAGAAGCGTAAAAAGTTTTAAAAAGTTTTTAAGAGATTAAAGTCTAAACAAAGTTATACAGACAACGATTTATGAACGACCTTTTGAATCTTTCTGTTCTCACTAGGGGGAGTTCATACTCATGCCCTCTAGGCCTAAGTAACCTACTTCTTTTTTCCGGCAGCAGTTCAAGCAATGCATTGTCCTCAGTTGATGTTATTTTGTTCCACAGTTTCTTATCTCTCTTATCACGTATTTCTTTAATGTGTGTTCGTTTTGATATATAACCATTCTTATGTGCACGTTTAATAAATTTATCTATTTGGTTCAAATATTTACCGTCGTATGCACAACCCCACAGCTCAATAGCAAAAGTGAATATCGACATAATTAGGCTATCAAACAGCAGATCTAATTGTTTAATTGATAGTCCATATTATTTGCAAACTCTCATAATGTACATTCGTCCACTTGCTTTTTTGAGCATTTCTTCAAAGTGCAAATCCCAATTGCACGGGTTATCTTGTAGAGTAACTCCTAAAAGCTTTAGCCATGTTTTTCGCTTAATTGAAGGGATAAGTTGGGGCAAAGCTACAGAGGTGTGTCTGCGAACAACCATTTCGTACGTTTTTTCCAAATTTAAGGGCATTCTATTCTCTTCCGCCCAATCCTGTAAACAGGCAGCTTCAGATCGAGATGTGTCACCACTTTCGTTGCCAGGCACTCCTAACGTCAAATCGTCAGCAAATTTGACTAACGCATTACTAGGATCAGCAGTTTTAATATCATGAGGAACACCACGATTAATATATAAATATTCTGTAACAATTCCATCAACCATTACTCTTTGTATTCTATTTTCTAGAAAGCTAATTATCCAGTGACCCTTTTTATAAGCAAATTGGTCAGGACCAATGTTATTTCTTGTGATAGGTGCGATTTCAGATTTATACACGCATTTCTCGAATAGTCTCATGATGATGTCCGTGAGAGAGATTGGTCTTAACTGGTTGCACTAATTTAATGGCGATTCTTTAGGGGTGGTAATAAATTAGCGGATTTCCATTTCTGAGGTACTTTGCTGGTTTTTAGTGACATGTTAAAAATTTCTGTGACAATAAGAGCTAATTCAATAGCAAACGATTTCCAAAACCAATATGGCAGATTGTCCGGACCCGATGAAGAGCGTTTTTGATTCAGTAAAAGATGTTGAACTTCATGAATTGACAACGAAGGGATTCTTGTTCCTTCGGAGATTTGAAGAGGCTCGGGAGTCGTATAATTTGGGTCCGAATTCACACTTTGAAAATATTTGTTAAATTCACGAGGGTTGAGAGAAGCACTTACAGATACATCTTGTTTCTTTTTTCTCGAGGTAATGCTGTTTTCGTTAGACCACCAACTTTTCGATCCAGTTTTCTGGTTGCCAAACTCCTGTTTGACTGCACTTAATTGATTTTCCCGAATTAACTTGTTGATTTTTTCTTGCAATCGTGTATTTGCTTCAGTATTTCCGCTTTGTATGGCTCTTTTCCTTTGATTCAGAAGGTAGTTCACAATAGGAGACATGAACGGAGGGTCGCGTGATGACGTTCTGACCTTAATTAATGGGAAGCTCTTATCAAATTTTGGCCATATTATTTCATAACATTTTAAGGTTATCTCATCTAGGTTATGACTGTTCATAATTATCGTGTTCCAATCAATAGATTCAAGTTCACGAAGCATATTCAATTGATGATGTTGTCTCATGAACAGGTCCTTTATCATCCTGCTCCCTCATATTGATTCAGATTTCTTCAAGTTAGCTTTCAGCATATCCGTCTTTTCTCCACACATCGTCTATTGCCATCTTTTATCTCGGAGAGTCAATTCTGCTTGAGCATGCTTCAATTCTAACCACATGACCGATATTGTGCTATACCATAGTTGTTTATTTGCCTTTCTAACATTTCTCATTCTCATTTTAGCCGCAGGAAGAAGAGAGCAGTTGGGTATGTGGATATTAATTTATAACGATATAAAATTTAAATAAATTGTTTATCTGGTCGTTCTATCCGTTGCGTGTGAGCACTTGTACAAATCTTTAAAGAATCACGGTCAACCGTGATGCTTCGCGCGCTATGTGAATGTTTACAAAAGACGGGGAGCTAAAAATAGTGTTGTCTTCGAAAATAGTCAGGCGCTAAAAATTATATGCATTAGCTTTATTATAAGCAATAAAACTTTAATACATTTACCCGCTGGTGTTTTGATGAAATCCTGATTCCTGCCCCATCGCCTGCTACGTTCACGCAGTTCGTCCATGCTTTGATGGAGCAGGATTTCGGCGAACTCGCTATGCGAAAACCCCCATATTCCCAGGCTTTCTTTCCATTCCGACCAAAGGACGATTGTTCAAGTATCGTTGAACTTGTCAACGATATTCTTTTTGATATACGAAGGACTTGTTGGTCTTCCACGAACGGGAAATGCAGAAGCCATGATTAGCCATCTACTTTACAAAATGAGAAAAGTTTCTAAAATCATTGGTTAAGATAAAAACACACGCCTATTAACATATTCCAACTATGAAAAATAGGACAGCGTCTAAGAATAATGCAGATTGATAAGGATACGCTTCGGATATCAATCTTTCGTCACTAAAGTGGCTAATAAAATTGCGGAATACAAAACAATCAAAACATTTTAGCGCGCAAAGCATCGCGGATGACTGTGATTATTTTAATTAACTGTTCCGCACTAAATTTTAACAAGCGTAGAAGTGATGAAGATGGTTATGTTCAGGTTTTGGGCCCTCCTAGCGCGGTAACATACTGGGCCGGTTGTATATAAAGCTCTTAACTACTTTTTAACTACCCGTTTTGTAGTTAAATAGTGCGGTTAACTTTAAACGCGTATTTACGTCTGTTTTATAAAAATGTAGTTAGCAATAATTGTAGTTCAAAAGTAGTTAAAGTTAACTATGTTCTAGGGCAGGGAAGGTTGCGTGACTATACCAGCATTATTACTCACAATTATTATTACTCACAATTGCGATTTTTGACAAACGTTTAGTCAAAAGTTGTTGAAATATATTGCGATTTTTATCTTTGAAGATGTCATTTTTTCGGAGGTATGTTTTTATATTTGTATTATTTAAGAACCTAATTAAACTATTTTTGACTTGTTTGGTACAGGGATTGCTTTTTAGTGATGCTAATTACGTATTGTATTTATGCTTGATTCGGGTCTGTGGACACGCCACAAAAGTGGCTTTCATTTTTTTGAGGGGAAATTAAAATAAAACACGTCATCGAAATAATGAAAGTTTATTCTTTCCATTAGTACTTTAAAACTCAAAGTAGCTCGACGAAATTGAATAGTAATCGCGGTTTGAAAATGGGAGGGGGGATACTTTTGCTATATTTTTTCGCCGATGGCGGGAATTGACCGCGCGGATATCGTTTGGCGCGAAGTTAAAACTACAGTACGAAATCACTATTTTCTTCTATTTCTTTGGAACAAACGCATACTTTAAGTACCATGTTACCCTTAAGCTTAGATACGTGTATGCTTGTGTTTAACTGCACTGAGTCTACTGACCGTATTTTAACCATTTAGCTTCCATATGAAGAATTTTATAACAACCAGCCGAACTTTGTTTCGGGATCCTGGAACATCACCAGGGGCGGATCCAGACCGACGCCAACGATGCGAATGCATCGGTCAAAATTGAGAAATAGTGTTGCTTGAAATAATGTAGACATATTATGCTGTAGTACAATAGCTCAATGCTTAGTCAATTAAGCACTCAGTAATAGAATATCTTTGAATCTCTTCAGGTATCAAACCGCAAATCTTTGCTTAAACTTGACTCCATGTCAGGAATAGACTATTTAGGATGAAATCCATATAGATAGATAGATAGATACTTTATTACGTGTTCCCCTAAGGGCTTTTCAACACTACATTACATATTAAAATTACTATAAATTACTTCTAAAACTACCTATGTTACATATACTTATTTAAAATTAGTTAAAATATGTACAAAGAGTATGAAATATTAAATGTATTTAATAGGATTCTTTTAGTAAAATCTCCCTAAGTTTTTTCTTAAAAATTGTTATTGATGTAATATTTTTTAGTTTATCATCCAAGTCATTCCATATTTTAACACCCCGGTAATTAAATGTTCTTTGACCTGCAGCAGATTTATACAGAGGGATGTCCAAGAGGTCATGATTTCTTGTCGATCGATCATGTATGTCGGAACGCTTTATAAATTTATCTACTAGGTAGTCAGGTGCAAGTCCATTAAAACACTTGTAAGCCATTACAGTATCCCTTTCCAATAATAACTTTTCCACTGGCAACCAATTTAGTTCGCGCAACGCCGGAGTTATGTGATCGAACTTTCCTACCCCTGATATAACTCTGCACGCGAAGTTCTGCACTGATTGAAGTTTATTGATATTGTTAGATGACGTGTTGGTCCACACCGTAGAGCAGTACAGAAGCTTGTTAATTACAAGTGTCTCAATGACCAATTTTAATGTTTCATTATCGAAACTATCCTTCACGCGATTTATTTGACATAGTTTTCTCATACACGACAAAACGAGTTTAGATATGTGGTCGTCGTAGGATAGGTACGAATTCAAATTGATTCCCAAATCTTTAGCTAATAAAACAGGTCTTATAGTCTTTCCTAAAAATGTTAGCGATATTTCTGTAGGTACGTTCTGCAGCATGGGTCTTGAACCGACTACAAGGAATTTAGTTTTTTCTGGATTGATCAGTAATTGGTGCTCCAAACACCACTTGGCTGCTATTTGTAGATCTGCCTCTAAATTGATAGTTGTCTGTTCCAAGTCGTAGATGCAGAATGATTTGTAAAGCTTTGAGTCGTCTACGTATGAATCAAGGTTACACGATTGTATGCTCCCTGGCAGATCATTAATATAGATGCAAAACAGAAGTGGTGATAGTATTGCACCTTGTGGAACGCCATGGGTTATCGGGCGAGCTGATGACTTGGTGGATCCAATGCGCACGTATTGGGATCTGCCTGTTAAATAGTCTTGGAACCATTTAACAGCTTCGGGTGAAGCACCGATACAACTCAATTTGTGTAATAAAATCGAATGACTGACACTGTCAAATGCCTTGGATAAATCCAATAAAATTAGTGCCGTTAGATTTTTGTTGTCTATGGCTTCCAACATCGTATCGGTAACAAATATGTTTAAGGTTTCGGTGGGGTGAAGACTCCTATTCCCGCTTTGATGTGACGATATGCGATTAAATTCTTTGAGGTAGGAGCTAAATTGATTTAGAACAACTTTTTCACAAACTTTTGAAACTACCTCGAGTAGTGAGAGAGGCCGATTGTTTGAGGCTATCTCGTGGTCTCCTTCTTTTAGTAGGGGTATAACTTCATAAATCTTTCATAGGTCAGGGAATGTGCTTGTCATTATCATAGGATAATGGCAATTTATCATATGGCAATTTATCATATGCGTAAGAGGACCCAGTATGATTGGAAGACAGTCTTTGATGGCACGCATGCCTATTTTATCTGGTCCTGGTGACTTATTACTTGGCATAGGCATGATAATGCGTTGAACCTCTGTACAAGTAACGGATTGGAAATTGAACAGTTGATCAGATGGATAAGTGATGACATTTGACAGAGGATTTGACAGTGCAACATTGTTGTCTTTGGCTAAACTTTCGGCTGTCGCAGCAGCGTTCCGTCCCACAGAAGTAAAAAAAGGTTGAAATCTTCTGCAACTGTTTTTGGATCTTTACTATAAACTTGTGTTTCCTTTTCCTTCAAGGGAATTATGTTATTAATTATTTTCCATAGGGATCTCGAATTGTGTTTATGTTCTCTTACTTCGTTGAAGGTATGGTCCTTCGCTGCGGCTTTAATTTTGGTTTTTACGTTATTACGATATTCTTTGTAAACTACCCAATCACCTTCATCACGTGTCAGTTGAAACCGACGGAGGTGTAGGTCCCGAGACTTCATGAGTTCTTTTATTTCATTGGTGACATATGGACATGATCGATTTCGAATTTTGAAGGTTTTTAACGGTGCATGCACGTCGAGAGTTGAGTGAAGAACATCTTTGAAGGTTTCGAGTATTGTATTGACGTTGGGGTTGGATAATATGGATAACAGACGATCCGATTTAGTGACAAGGTCAGAGGAAAATAGTGAGGGATTATAGTTTTTATAACTCCTAGTTGTAATGTAACATGCTGGCATCTTTGGGGCCTTTAACTTTAGTAGGACGTACACTGGTAAGTGGTCACTGATAGAAGTGTTAATAACACCACTCTCACGAACAAGTGCTGTGGATGAGACTAGAATAACATCAATAAGCGTTTGGGACGTCGCCGTGATTCTAGTTGGAGTTTTAATAATCTGTGTGAGATTTAATTCTGTAGAAAAATTTGTTAGCACTCTCCGCTCCTGGCCGTTTTCTAGCATGTTACAATTTAAGTCACCGAGCACTAAAATCTGTTTATTCAAAGTTAAAGCCTGAACATAATTTGGCTTAAGCAAATCTTCGAAACAATTTAGAGAAGTGTCAGGTGGTCGGTAGGTTACACAAATTATTATTGATTTGTTTTTTTGGCATTGTAGATTTATCCATAGTTGATGAAAGTTAGAGACTGACACCTTCGATAAATCTTTTAAGACAGTTGCTTTAATATTCTTCTTAATATAAGCACAGACACCTCCACCTTTCTTGTGTAACCGGTCAAGTCTGTGGATCTTATAATCGTCGATTGCAATCTCACGGTTCGTTACTGAGGAATTTAACCACGATTCGGAAATTGTGAGGACATCGATATTATTTAACTTTACTAGTTCCTTGACCTCAGTAAGGTGAACGATATTTCTTAACGAGCGAATGTTTAAGTGAACAATGTTGAGACTAGAGGGAACTGATATCTGATCGTTTGGACAGGTTTGAATGTGTATCAGATTATTTCTATTTACACAATGATTTTGATTTGAAATGTTGCTTTTCACTTTTCGAGGACGATTTAGAACACTCAAAGGCATGCTAGTAAACGTTATTGTAGGTGGTGCTAAGGGGGACACGACAGGGGGCCGTAAAGGGGTTATATTGATGTCAACAGAGGTGGTGGGTATACATATGGTCGAAGCATTGGATGATACTGTGGGGGTTGAAACGGGGGGAAATGGCTTGGATTCACAGGAAAAGGAAAATGATTAGTAATAGGTTGTGATATATTTGGATAAGATGTATAGCCCAAGTTATGAGGGTATCGCTGTAGGTTATTGGACACTCTTGGTCGATTATTGGACGAACAATAGAACGGGTTATTCGACGAATTATTGGTTGGATTATTAGACGATTGAGAATCTTTGTGCTGGAAGTCACACAAGGGACCCTTTAGGCAAAAGCTTCTCCGTCTTAGAAATGGGCAAGGTACCAAGTGCTTGGGCAAAGGATGGCTGGGAATAGCGGAATTACGTTTGGAAACATTGCTCGTACGTGGCCCTCTCGGTGGATTGCTTCTAGGTTGATTTCTTGCCTCAATACATTCAATAACTGAATTCATCTGAGGATTATACACCGATCCTTTGTCGGCCCGAGAAGTCTTATTGCTAACTGAGAGAGAGGTGTTTAACTCTAAATTTTTATTTAAATCCTGGGGTTGTTTATCAACAATAGTTATCGGTTCATCAGGAATGTTAATTGTACCAATTAAATCTAGGTCATTGTTCCCGGTGTTTTTTTGTTGTACTTTAGGCGTGGAGTTTTTAAACAACCGTGGCTTCAATTTGAACAAACCATTCTCATTTCGTAGATCCTGTATATCGGCTTTAAGATTGCCAACCAAAACTTCAAGTTTATTTACTTTATCTTCAAGCGCCTTCTTACATTCAAGTTTAAGCAATAATTCATGACATTTATTATTCAAATTTTCAATTTTCCTTTCGTAATTAGATCGTACTTTACATACCTCAGCTTCTATTCTTATAAGTTTGTTGTCGTGGGCTAATGTTACTTCTTCCAATTTGGCCGTCCCCACGTCTTGAATCCCATTTATTGCCACCCATATAGTTGAAAATTCAGAGTCAGCCGCTACAGATTGCTTAGCTTTGTCATCAATCGACTCTTTACACGCCGTTGCTGTATCTAAGCAAAACACATTACCATTGCATAAACGTTTTAGCGTGTTCGCTACGAGATTTACTTCGCTGTCTTTTTCAATTATCAGCTTCTTTCGAGTTTGCCCAGTCCATTTAAGGATAATCTCCGTGTTCTTAAATAACTTCGTTTCACTGCCAGGCGATGACCATTTGCCAATTAACTTTAAGTCACTTTGTACGAAATTCTTTAATTGAGCTAAATTGCCTTTCCAGCAGTAACCGCTTTCGTCAATAAAAACAAGAGATGAAAGTACTTTACTTTCCACACTATTTGTAGGTATCTTAACACTTTCACTCATAAAATCCAACAATGAATTTGCCAGATTTTGCTTGAATTTGCGGAGCTCAAATTGACACGACTGTTCTCCATGACTGAAAGCACATATGATGATATCATTCAACAGCTAAAAGCATGATCTTTCCGATTGTTAAAAAATCTCGTTCATACGCAGAGTAATTCAGATACAATAGTGCGCTGAAGTTCGATTACCTTTTTTTTTATACATCCTGTATAGAAAATTGCTTTGTTTCTTTGGTTTATTCCTTCTTTCTTTCTGGTAAATTTTGTATTTTAAAAGCTCTATAATTTTGTGTATAATTTTGGATAAGAAGCAGTGATGAAGAGGGGAAAAAACAGAGAAAGAGCAAAGCAGTGCCACAGATCACAGTGCATTATTGAGTCACAATGCACGCGCATTAGCCAATGAAATAGACTGTTATATCACACTTATATAATAATGGATAATTAAATATTGCAAGCTTAATTAAGCATGTAAAAGAACTTAGAATTTTTATAAACAAGACATCCTTCGATGTATTGTGCATCAATGAGACAAGGCTTTGCCAAACAATAAAAAATCCAGAAGTTGAAATACACGGATATGACCAAGTTAGACATGATAGAAATAGACATGGAGGTGGTGTAGCTATCTATATACGTGATATTATATCATACTCAGAAAGAAAATCTTTAATTCTAGATAATGCTAGATAGATTCGAATTCTTTCTCCAAAACGTTGACAACGAGAACATAGAAACTGTCATAACGGGAGACTTTAATATAAATCTACTACCAAAGGAAAACCAGAGTAGCATTAAAAGACGGCTTCTTGAATTACTAACTACATATCAATTACAACAAATAATAGATAAACCAACAAGAATAACAGAAACAACTAAAACATTATTAGAATTGATAATTAATAAAACTAGCGACTTAAAGACCATAGCTTCGGGCGTTATCAATCTTGGCATAAGCGACCATAACCTCGTATATATTAGCAGAAAAGTCGGAATCCCAAAAGGAAAACCTACAATCATTGAAACAAAACAATTTAATAAACTCAAGGTCGATGAATTTCAAAATGACTTAAGGCTAGCATTCATACATTTTAAGGATTACACGGACCCCAACATAGCATTACACGATTGGAACGCAATATTTCTGCAAATCGCTGATATTCATGCACCATCGCGATCGAAAAGGGTAAAGGGCGCCCGTGGATGACGGATGAGCTCCAAAAGTTAAGTTTCCATAGAGATTACCTTAAAAAAATGGCAGTAAAATTTAACTCCCCTGCTTTTTACAACTCATACAAAAAATGCAGGAATCAAGTAACAGAGCGAAATAAAAGTGCTAAAACTCAAAACGAATTTGGAAAACACCAAAAACAGCAAAGAAACCTGGGATTTGATCAACAACTTAGTACTTAAGAGTGACTGTCAGTTACCATCGAGCAATCCGCGGCAAACCTTGAAAAATCGATTTCCCTTATACTATCAAGTTAGCGAGGGTAATGTATCCCAAGAATTGCCTTATAGTTGGTTTGATGAAATAACGCTTTATAACGGAGAAAATTTAAATTATCAAACACTACCAAAAAACGCCGATTACGACAGTTAATTATTACTCAACCTTCGCGGCAGATGGTCGAAAATTAAGAAACGCTAGAGGTTCAAACACCCCAAATAATTTGAAAATATTCCATTGTGCACAACATGTGTGACTTTAAGATCAATTGTTCAGTTATAACACAACAATATAATTTTATTCGCTAGACATATATTTCGAGTCGTTCAAAGTATGTCGTACAAAAATATGAATTTTAAAACTGCTTAACTTGTCAGTCGCTTGAAACGTCCATGCTCGATTACTTATATGTTTATCTTTCTAATGGTATAAAAATATCTTTGGGCAAACGATTTTCGTTCACGTGGTAGCTCCTCAAACTTTGGTCAAATTTACTCATTT
>CACRXK020005293.1:696-28568 GCA_902702795.2 Paramuricea clavata
GGGGGGGGGGGGGGGGGGGCAGACCCCAAAAAATCATGCAAAGAGTGAAATTTGAAAACAAATTATGCATTTCGGGAACATCCTCGGTCCCAGGGCCTCACGGCTGACCGAAGATGTTTCGGGAAAGAAAACAACCTCGTTCCCAGGCTTTTTCCTCTATGCTCCTGGAAAGAAAATTCCTGCAAATCCTGCATTTCGTATATATAAAAATCTCTGCACAGCTTTTACACCGTAACAAGTTCGACAAAGCTCCGAACTTAAAAAAATATATTGCAAGATTAGAAATATTTACCTTTCCAGGATATCTGGGGTCCACCCCTTAGACCGTAGCAGTAGAATATAGCAACTATTTTGACCATTTGCCATCAGGTCTAATTCTGTCATCACATACTCTATTAACAACAGTTGAAGCAAATGATTGCAGTAAGGATTGATTAATCACTATTCTAATCTTATGTTTTCCGTAACGAATTGAATTAAAAGGTTTTGTCCGACTGATTAATTAGAGAGCTTAAGCAATCGACGTTTTTAACAACACGGACCCTACGCGCCCATAATTCAACGTTAATTGTGGACATGTGGTGTCAACAGTTCATGAATTCAAGAGGTGCGGTTTCATGTTTGTGACTTCGGTCAGACGAAAACGTCTGTCACCATCTATAACGGTTCGATTCACTTTCGAAGCCGTTCGTGAACAAGAAACGTCGTTTGTTGAAGCTCTCTATTAATTAATAAAGAATCTTAAACAATTTATTGCAGGGATTACTTTAGGCCGCGAAACAAGTTGCTCGATCGGGAAACCAAGACGCAACTTTTACTTGCCAATTTTTACTTGCTCCGAACAAGCGTGCAAGCTCTACATTACATCGTTGTCCCTGATTGTTACAGTCTCGGTCAAGCTTTTCCGCTCTGGATTCCTCTCTAGGCACTTGTTATTTATCATTATAACGTCATGTTGTTTCAGATACGTTGGAAGTGATGGACCTCTTGTCAGATGAAGATGTATTTCAAAATGATGATAATAAATCTGAAGCATCTTCCTATGTCAGTGAAGAACAGACTCCTGTCGTTGATAGGAAAAGAGCTAATAGCAAGGCTACACCTCGAACAGCAGGTAATGGCTACCGTAAATTATTTAATATCTATGAGAGACAAGTTCGAGGACTCCGAGGAGAAGCGTCATAGGCTAGGGCCTAGGGGCTATAGCCCCCTACACACACGCACACACACACAAAATGGATAAGATTCTAAATTTTGAAGTATGCATATAAACATTTGGCAAATTGTTGGCAAAAAAATTCGCGAAACACGTGATGCATTTTAGATATGTTGGAAAATTAATATGTTAGTTCCGGAATTTAAAAAAAAAACACCCTCCCCCATGAAAAAAAGTTACACAATTTATGGAGTTAGCCCCCCCCCCAAAAAAAAAGAAACATTGTTCCGCCGCCACTGAGAAGCATATCATAGCGATGGGGTGGGATGGTGTGCAAATTGATCTTACCGAGACCACAGCGTCAATGATGTACCCTCCACTGGACGCAAAAAAGACGATTGCAGGTTTTAACCTTGAGAAGCTAAGGATACACAAGAAAGATAAAGCGTTTAATACCCATCATATTTCCAGGGAATCGTAAGATATCTGCAGATCAATTGAACAGAAGAGCTAGTGGACATAAAACTAACAAAGCGGAAGCAAACACAAGCAGGGAATGTATCGAGATTGATGATGATGATATTGAAGAAATAGAGAACAGGGACAATAATGTCAGTAAAAGTAGAAAAACGACAAAACAAAACAGTCGAGTAGCTCAGAAGACACCGAGAAAGGAGGTGAAAACCCCCCGGACGACACCGAGAAAGGAGGTGAAAACCCCTCGGACGACACCAAGAAAGGACGTGAAAACCCCTCGGACGACACCGAGAAAGGAGGTGAAAACGCTTCGAACGACAGCGAGAAATAAGGAGGTGAAAACCCCTCGGAAGACACCGCAAAAAGGTAGGCATATTGTATCAGTTGAACCCAGGCAAATGAAATTTCGGGTAAAATGTATGTAGCAGCTTTGACACACTAAGGCCTAACCTTGAAAGCTTGGTAATGTGCAATGGAATAAATAGAACCTGCTTTCGTCTGTCGATTTTTATTGGGAACATCCGGGCTTTAGTGTTTTCATGCACAAAACTGACGAAAGCAAAACAAATAATATTTATTACCATACAAACCTGCAGACAAAATAAATAATTTAGTTCCTCTGTTTGATCTGGGGGCCGTTTTTCACGTCAACCATGCCGTACGTATCAATACATAGAGTATAAAATGTTTGCGAGCTCTCGAGCCGAAGTTAACATGACTTTGAAATGACTTTGAGTGTAATAACATACATACACCACTGGAAAAAAATTGAAAATCCATAGAAGGCCATAGAATGGAAATTGTGTAGACCTTCACTGGAAATAGAATGGATTTTGATTATCCATTATAATTGTATATTTCCATACTATGGATATAGTATCGAAATAGTATGGATGTACTATGGATTTAGTATCGAAATAGTGCGGATATACTATGGATTTAGTATCGAAATAGTGTGGATATACTATGGATTTAGTGGTGCAATTGTAAATTTTGTAGTATGGATTTTACATTTTTTCCCAGTGCACACATATAGATAACATCAAGTACTACGCCTACTTATATTACCTACTTAGTCTAGACTATTTTTCTTTACAACAACTGTGATATAATATTACTTGCCTAACTATGTTTATCCTAACCCACCCTGTCAACTTTCCCTGTGGGAGGAAACCGGAACACCCAGAGAAAACCAAAGACATTCGGCAGAGCGTTGACAGACTCTTTTCACATGAGTCCGTAGCGAGAATCGAACAAACGATCTCAGAAGTGAAAGGCGCTTGTTCTGACGACTACAAGTATCGATATTGATGATGACGATTTCGAAGAAAGAGAGAACAAGCTAATAATCAATTATACCAGTAAGAGTAAAAAGCGACAAAACAAAACTTTGTGAATAACTTTGAAAGGACTTTGAGTGAAAATGTGAAATGACACAACGTTCGGCATAATGGCACAATTTGCATCTCAACAGGAATGGCAACAAGTAAAACGGAGGAGACGAAGTCGAATAAGAAGAAAGGAAGAAATATTGTTACCAAAGATAAAGGTGAGAAGAAGAAAAAACAGACAAACGATGAACATAGCGACGATGACAGTGTTGAGGAATATGAGCCAACAAATGAGGAAGACAATGAAGAAAGTGAGACGGAGGATGAAGAAGAACTAAGTGAAAGTGAAGAACTGCAATCTGAGGAGGACGAGCCAGAAGATGGTATGGTATCTCAATGTGTGCTAGATTGACAAATTAATGAATGTTTTCGTTGCCTTGGGGGCCACGTTTGAGTTGGGGACCCGGGGCAAAGTGTCCCTCCTGCCCCCCCCCCCTTCCCGTCGGTAGCCCTGAGCCCTAATGCATTAAAGACACAAATGACCTCTTGTTAGAAAGCGACAAAGCCAACAAGCTTTATAATGAAATCAAAATAATTTTATTATGTCTAATGTTTGAGATATTTTTAAGCAAAAAAGATGGATTCCGGGTTTTTAACACCCTACCATAAATTAATCACTCCAAGGGGTATCGACAGTTGAATTAAGGTTGACCTCCATGTGCAACCCATCAGGATCATGCTGGAATTCACTGAATGATGTTTTTGTTTTCAGTAGTTAATATTTGTAGAAACCTCATTTGGTTTCTCTTTGCCGATTAGATTGTGTTGCTTCACGTCGGAAATCAAGAAAAAAATCTGCGAAAACCCCCACACGTTCTAAAAAACGAAGTACTACCAAGCGAAAACAACCAAACACTACACCAAAAAGAAAGAGCATACCTTCACCGAAAACCCCAAAATCGCGAAGGAAAAGTCGGTTATCATTTGCCACTCCGTGTATTCCAGTGAGAGCTCAAAGCTGTAAAACACCTGTAACACCGCTAGAGAAAGCAAGGGCAAGGTACAGTATGACTGTAGATGGTTGTTAAAATTGTATTTATATTATAGGGTCTTAAAGGCGTGGGTAAATACCGAGATTTTAGATATCTCGTTCGATAGAACTAATAGTAGATAGGTTGTTTGTAGATGGATTTTCAAACGTAAATTTTTAATATACACTTTTATAGACCTGACCAGGAGCAGAAAAAATGCAACTATATAGGCCCTCTGTCAGGAATCGAACCTGCATCCTTGCGATTCCGGTGCAGCGCTCTAACCAACTGAGGTCAGTTGCTGAGCATCAACCACAGATGCATGTAGTATATATATGCATGCATCCACTGCAAGCTTAATACATATTTATAGCGTTATAACTTGTTCAGTTAGAATGACTTTTATTCAGCTCCAGTTTCGGCCATGCCTTTCTCGACCATGGCGTCGGATACATGAATACCATGGCGTCGGATATGCGGCCAGACGTACGTTTGATTTAATACCCCTTGTCCCTATAGCTATACCAGTATGTCCATACAACCGTCACAATCACAACTTTTACGTAATTTTCTTTGATTTATTTTATCTTTTAGTCTACATGTTTCGGCTGTCCCTGGATCTTTACCATGTCGAGAACAGCAGTTTGAAGATATCTACTCTTTTGTTGAAGGAAAACTGTCTGATGACACAGGAAGGTAATAATGCAATTTTAATAAATATTGAGTTTATTCCTCGTATTTTCTTTTTTGATAGAAGAGGGTATGATACGATCGTTATTTTCACACGAGTGTAGTAGCCATGTATTCTACGTGCTTCTAAATGAAGGTCATCAGAATAGTTTCACTTGATTTAGTTCTCCAGCATGAATTGGTGATGTACATGCTGTATAAGAAGGGCAAGGCAATGTATGCTATATACAGTTTCCAAATAAGGTTTAAGTGACAGACTGCACAAAAGTGTCGCTATCTTGTATATAGGCAGTGTGCACACCCTCATCATAGCTAATATTAATTCTCAGGAGTAATTTGTGGTTGACAAGAATACTTAGAATGGCTTGAATGAAATCCTGAAAGGTGCGGATTGAGAGGACTTCAACTACCTGAAAAATAAAAGTAAAATTCGATGTTTCGAAGGCCTTCCGCAGCTTCAATCCGCAGCTTCAATCCGCAGCTTCAATCCGCAGCTTCAATCCGCAGCTTCAATCCGCAGCTTCAATCCGCAGCTTCAATCCGCAGCTTCAATCCGCAGCTTCAATCCGCAGCTTCAATCCGCAGCTTCAATCCGCAGCTCTCTGGTGTTTTTGTCACTATACCTATGCTGGCACAGACCGAGTTTGAGTGAAATCTTATGAACAAGCTTTCGTTGGTAGGAATGCATCTACCTAAAAATATATAAGGAGAAATTCGACGTTTCGAGTGAAGGCCCTTCGTGTGACGAAGGGCCTTCGCTCGAAGTAACTCCAGAAGACAGTGAGTGGGCCTCCAGACGAAGGACCATCGCTCGAAACGTCCAAGTTCTCCTTATATATTTTGAGGTAGTTGCATCCCTACGAACGAAAGCTTGTTCATTTGATTGGCACTACCTTCACTGGCACAGACAGTGAATGAAATCCTGTCTGTCCATAATCATGGCGGAAAGTTGACGAGTGTTTACGTACATTGGTGGAATATGGTGTGTAGTTTACTTCATGTTATCATTGGTTATTATAACTTATTTATTTCATATCTTCTTTAGTTGTATGTACATATCAGGCGTACCTGGTACTGGTAAGACAGCCACAGTTCATGAAGTTATTCGATGGTTGGAGGGATTGAGAGAAAGTGATCAGGTCCCAGATTTCAAATTTTACGAAATAAACGGCATGAAAGTGACCCAACCTAATCAAGTTTATGTTATGTTTTACAAGGTTTGTTAGCATAGGTAATACAGCATGGCTTCGAATGCAATTTGGATAAAACATGCACAAGTGACTTTTGCAGAGACTACTCACTGATTACATTTGATACATATTGTATTCTAGTTTCTCACAGGACAGAAAGCGACTGCTGACCACGCATCGTCTTTACTAGACAAATACTTTAACAATCCTGGAAAAAGAAAGGAGCATATTATTTTGTTGGTTGATGAGGTGAGTCATTGCTTTGGTTAGCATAAACTTCCTTTCATTGGGGAAAGTTCTGCTGAGAGTTTTCATTCTTTCCATTGACATGTTTGATTAAAAAAATAGTGTCTGATAAATCTCATGACAAAAGGGACGTCCGTCAATCCCCAATAGGTTTGTGGCTTCGTTTACGGTCCTGTAAGGTGTAAGGAGTGTAGGAGCGTGTATGGAGGGGGAGGGGGGTCATTTCAAAATATTACGCCATATTGGCGATGCCCGGCCCTTGTGCATCCTAATTCGACCCTGAAAATAGTGAATTAGCGGTCACAGGCAACTTTCAAACACACTCTACCTTCCTGTGTACGTTTCTAAAGGTTATGTATGGTCCTAATCAGCTAACTCGTGTTTGTGCCTGTTGCCAACCAGCTCACATAATAATCAAATTTAAATGTTCTGCTAGTTTTCCGCAGGCATCTCTCTATCGGTCATCTGTGTCAGGACCAGTCAGGAATATATTCGTAATCTCTTTGTGTATTACCTAGCTTGA
Organism: Paramuricea clavata; assembly: GCA_902702795.2. Classification (NCBI taxonomy): domain Eukaryota; kingdom Metazoa; phylum Cnidaria; class Anthozoa; order Malacalcyonacea; family Plexauridae; genus Paramuricea; species Paramuricea clavata. Next base: position 7,341 of record CACRXK020005293.1, read on the forward strand.
TCAACTTTGGACAAGGAAACAAGATGTAATGTATCATTTATTCGACTGGCCTACACGTCGTCTCTCTAAACTGATCGTTCTTGCTATTGCTAATACCATGGACTTACCTGAGAGAATGATGATCAATCGCGTATCAAGTAGACTGGTAAGGAAAGCTAAAATTTACATTATCTTTTTTCTAGTTCATGGCTTTTTGCATATCGTTAAACTTTTTTATGATATAAAGTACAATTGATGTCGTTGTGCAAAACGATGGGCAAGTCGCAATGCATGCATGGGCATAGGAAAACTGAGGATAGATAGGGATCCAACTACCTGAAAAATACAAGTAAAACTTGGACGTTTCGAGCGAAGACCCTTCGTCAGGAAGTTGCTAGTTATTTATCCACAGTTTTCAGGTGTTTTTGTCACTACCTATGAAACCAATGACAAAATCAGCTAGTGCTCATGACAACTTATTCCAAGCATACATATCGTCAACCTTTCAGGCTAATTCCAAAATGGGGTATTGCAAGACTTGTCTATACGATACGGTCGTATACGATTGTCATTACGGCGTAAGAAAATTACTGCTGACGCCATAATACACCCTTCTCCGGAAAGTAGGTCATCTTAGCTATAGAGCCTCGTTTTCGTAATTGCGACGTTGGATTTAACTAACGTTACATACACGAAAGCGAGGCTCTATAGCCAAAGTGTATTCCTCTTGATTTAGTTTATGGAGGAATTTTGTTACTCTTACATACGCCAGAATAAGACTCGTCTACGGCCAATCGTATTGTGTAGACAGGCTTTTAGGGATATGTTTACTTTTTTGGTAATCATTTTCGCACGTCTTTTCATCCATTGATGGCATGGATAACGGCGACCTTTTCCTTCTTTCAGGGCCTGACACGAATGACGTTTCAACCGTATACATATTCACAACTACAAGAAATTGTGACGTCACGAATCAGAGAACTTGATGCTTTTGAACCAGATGCTGTTCAACTGGTTGCTAGAAAGGTATTTATTGCATAACGTGAATATTTGCGGGTTCTGGTAATCGACAATTATAACTGGAATGCAGAAAGATCGATTACAGACAGCTCGAGGCCTGCAAATTAGTGTCGATCATCGGACATTGTCTGACCAAATTTTACCTTTTGTCCGGTCCAAGCTTTTTATGACCGGACATGTGACCGACCGATTCAGGCTGTTCAAATGTCCAATATAAAAAAATTGACACATTTTTGCTAATGAAGTCAAATATTGATACTTTCCCATCATTTTTGCTGCAGTAAGCCGTAAGATTTAATTACCAATATAAAAGCTAAATCGCCTTCGTTTAAGTATGAACCATAATTTACTATTTTACGGATGCATTAGGACTGGTAGATATTATACTCAGTTGTAGATGCATTGCAGTGTGGCAGAAATACATCGTGCTAAAAAAGATACGAAGCATTTTACTTTGTCCATTGTCCGAGAAAAGCTGATAAATATCAGCCGAACATTTGCCCTTCCAAGCAAAATAATTGTTATATCAACAAAAAGACCGCTACGGATTGAGAGGGATACAGCTACCTGAAAAATATAAGCAGAACTTGGATGTTTCGAGCGAAGACGCTTCGTAGCGTGGATCGGGAAAATGACATGAGCTTTTATAGTAGTGAGTATAAAAACAAAACATAACAAAAATTAAAAAACAGATCAGATGGATTTAGTTAGTATGTATATTACATTACCGAATATTATGTTAATACGAATGCATGTATACGGAAAGTATATTTTTGCTACACTGGCACCGACCGTTCGAAACCAACAAAAAATATAGGAATGAAATAATATGAAATAACCATATTTTGTAATGCAAATTGACATAAATTAATTAGTATAGGGCGCTTCCATTAAAACAATCAGAGCGGTCAGATCGATCAAATCACTCAATGGAATACAAAACTTTGTGAGTTTGAGACCGGTCTGACTAGAAAATTGGAATTATAACCGGAGGAGTTAAATTTTGGTCACATTTCCGAAGCCCACATCTTTCCATCAAACAAGAGACAGAATTATGTTCTAACATATAATTCTGTTTCTTACTTGATAAAAAGATAACAGATCTGACTATCTAATGGAAAGTGCACTAGGTAATGGCGTAGATTCAAATGCAATTTAGAAAAAAAACCAGAAACAAGAAATAGTTCCAATCCTCTTTGGTGACAAGAAATATACCTGGCCCAATTAGCCTTTTTCCAAAAGAGATCGCAGTGCATTCTGGGATCGTTTGGAGGGACAAAAATATGGTGACAGACGTCAAATATGTGAAAGGGTATAGTATCTACTATCAAATATCAACTTTTTTGACGACCAAAAATGAAATATCTCCTTTTTACATTAAACATTTAATTTAAATGTGTGCTGGCATATTTCTTGTCCCTCCAACATGAGATTCACGCGACTAGACCCAGGACTTTGGGAAATGGCTAATGTAAAATACAATGACTGGAACTGATCTTTTCCCCCAGAGAGGAATGGAACTAGAAGAAATTTGCGTTTATTTTAGCAATTCAAATAAAATTCGATAAAATTATTTGATATGTATGTTTACTTTTGCTTTGATTCTAGGTTGCTGCGTTATCTGGAGACGCCAGAAGATGTTTAGATATTTGTCGTCGTGCAGTTGAAATTGCAGAACAAGAAGCTTTAAGTTCAAAGACGAAGCAAGAGCTGGTTGGCATGCCACATGTTGAGAAAGCTTTGAATGAAATGTTTTCATCTCCAAAAATAGTCGCCATGAAGTAAGTACATGTAATTACATTTAAGAATGAATGGTAACAAGTAAAAATGTTGTGCACGCATGGAATAACTCCAGTGATCATGTGATCATTGGAGCCAAATTTCAGAGGAAAATTAATTGTCAAAGGCCTACGGAAAGTTCCAAGGAGTGGGAAATTCAATCAGAGCGAAAACGAGCAAAGGAATCAAGTAGAGATGAGCCGATATTAAAAAGCCGATTTCCGATATCGATTTTAAGGAGCCGATACATACCAACCATCGGCCGATTGATCAGCATAACCGATGATCATTTTATCTGACGCTAACATTTTGTGGAGTTTTCGTCTTTGTCGAAATACTCAATTGTTTCGCAACGAAAGAATGGCGATTTTATTTTAACCACAACAAAACTGAAAATTGACATGCAGGTCAGCAGCGTTTTCTGCGTTTGCTCTATTTTTACGCATGTCTGAAAAACAGAATTTTTTAGCGAAAGCTCCCTAGATAAGCTTCGACGCTTTTGGAGCAATTGCATTTAATTTATTTAATAAAATACTGTTTATATAACCCCTCCCCCCCCAAAAAAAACAACCAAAAAAAAACCCCCAAAAAACCCCACAATTTTTTATTCTTTCTCTTCAAAAGACATACGATGAGGAAAAATTGAAATGCTTTTACTATAACATGACCATGAGTAATATACAATGTCAATGAATGTGAGATACTTTTAGAACAAGAGCGAAACAGACTCCGCTCACTGATACGATAGAGAAAGACAATTGGCCGCTGACTAATCCGATAGTGGAAGACAATCGGCCGATGGCTGATTGTAGGAAAACGAGGCGGTTAACGGCTCTGCCGATGATCGGCTCATCTCTAAAATCTAGCTTCGATTTGAAATGAACGATCCCGGTGTTCTTCGCGATTGTGGACATAAATTGCTAATAATATTTTAATTTGTCTCTGTGTAAAACTGCAGTTTGATTCCTGTATCTTACCTAAAATATCCCCCTTTGCTTTGGCCCTTCCCCCAAGACAATGTTGTTGAATTACGTTTAAAATGTGGGTTTAAAATGTGGATTTAAAATGTGGGTTTAAAATGTGGGTTTAAAATGTTTTAATAATATGGGTTCAGTTAAATGTGGGTTTTAAATGGCCATCCATATGTGTTGGGGAGAGAGGGGCTAATGAAGTAGTTGAATTTTTTTTACAATTTCGATCTATTTTATTATAACAGTTTAGTCCACAATTGTAATTGGTATCGCTGACATTTTAGTTGCAGGAAAAATTCAAGGGCCTATCAGTTTTGCATTTCGGAAAAATGGCAAATGACTGTTTGAACGTGCCCAAACAAGAATTTCTACTGTATAAACTACTCCCTAAACTGGTTTTGTACTGCTCCAACATTAAAATCTATTTGGAGCTTTTATTCATTATTTTAACTGCAACTAACATTAACAACTAACTATTCTAACATTATTTTAAACGTGAATAAATCGATGTTTTCCTGTGGTGGTTTTTCAGCTCCGTAATTTCATTGGTGGTCATCATGGTATCAATGATGACGGCCATGTTACTGTTTTTGTTAGTCAGAGTGGAATAAATACTACTAGGCGACTTTAATTATTTATTAAATCCAGTATATAAATTCATGCACATATTTTTTAGGAACTTGTCTATGATGGAAGGGTATATGTTAAAGTCTGTTTTGGCAGAATTCAGAAGAACGGGTCTAGAAGAAGCATCATTCTCTGGAGTAAGGCCTCACAAAACAATATCCTGTGGTTCCGCTTTCCCGGCCAATCCTCTCTTTTCCGCAGACGTTAATAGTTTATTGGATCGTTTGCTTACCTACTGACACTATTTTTTTCGTCGTTCGCTTTATGACACAATGTGACGCATCCTTTGCTTTCAAAGAAATTATTTTCATACCTGCCTGTCCTATTTTTCAGGATATGAAACCAGAACCATAGGATATTTTTGTTAGGCCTGTGTATTTTGTATATTTGACCATTCGAATGCATATCTTGTTGTTTTTACTCAAGCGTTTACTGTATGTATTTCTGCTCTAGGTTTATTCTCAGCTGCTGGTTTTATGTCGTATGGAAGGTATGTTAATATATACTCTTCATATGTTTATTGAATTTAACTGCCAAAATGCTTTTCGGCTGTTTAATTTCAAAATTCACATGAAAATCATGCCAGTACAGAACTAGTGTTGCTTTATTAAATCAACGCAATAAGGACAACCGGAAATTAAACGGCACAGATATAAGATATATTACCGTATTTACTCGTTTAAGCGCCAACCCCCGATTGAGTGCCGCCCCCGGATTAAGGTGGTCTTCCACCCAAATTTTCCAATATTTGTTATTTTTTAGAAAAACGTAGAAATGTAGTCTTTATAGCGTTCTTTATAAAATCCGTGTAATTTTAAGAACGAAAATGTACCGTAAACCAGAGAAATTCAGCAAATTCTACACCTTCGTAGGGTAAAACCACGATTTTACCCGGAGCGATAAAGATATGCGATTGGTTTAGTCTATTGTTCCATTTTCAATTATATTGTTCTAACTAAGTTATTCTAATATATGCAAAAACTTTAAAATTGCTTGTCTCACATGAGCATTTTGCGAAATACTAAAAACTCTCCTACTGTTCATACTGAATCAATTCGTTCGAAATTTTCAGAGTTTATTTGCTAGTTACATAGCCATGTCATGGACCTAAAAAGTTATGGACCTATCTTAGTTACTATGGCAACGACGAATGTAAAAGTTACTGATCCTGTGTCAGCTGAGGATATTCTATCATATTTGACTCAAATATGATGATAAAACCTTTAATTTGACAAAAATGTGTTTAGGGTGGAAGACCCCCTTAAGAGAGCAAAATTATAAAGAGCGCCGCAATGTATTCACAACAACACAACACAGAAAAATTGATCTTCGCGATGCCCAACCGCGGAAGGAAAACGCCTTTGGTACGAAGTTACAATCGTTAACAAGCCTCGAAACGTTTTTTCTGCATTCTCAGTATTTTTATGTTAGCCTATATTTCTTGTTAATATTTCTTGTTATCACAATATCGTTTACAAACAAAACATTTTTTAAAGAGCGCCTCGAACAAGCGCCGCCCTCAAATAAGTGCCGCATCGCTAACACTAAAAATTTAAAGAGCGCCGCGGCGCTTAAAAAAGTAAATACGGTATTGTTAACGTATTAACAAAAATATTTTCAATAATAATAGTCTTGCAACTTTAGTAAACCCGCCCCCGCACAGATGTAGTATACGGTTACAATTTACTAGTTATGTAAGCTGATGTCTTCATCGCTGCAAACAGTATACGATTGGTTTTACGTTAAAAATGCCTATATACAAACTGGGAATGTTAACTACTGTTAGTAGTATATATATATATATATATATAGTACCTTATATATCACGTGAATTGAATTTTAAGCTAAATAAGAAGAGTATAAGTGCGAGATATAATTATTGTTATGAATCGTGGTCATGTACTGGCACATTGATTTTTTTACTATATATATCTATATACATAAAAATTTAAATGTGGAATCCTCAGTCCACCACAAATTCATTATCGAAAGTGTTTTTTTAAATCAAATTTGGTGTTATACTAATATCTTATCCCATGCTTACAACTAGCTTTATTATATAGTAGAGAGTGAAATACTGAAAAATACACAGTGAGATATTTTCCATATCTTCACTATTGAAGATATCGATCAAGTGACTTTTTCCAATTTGCTTTTGAGCGTGAAATTTCACAATTTTTTGCTTGAGACTATATAATAAAGAGAACATTTACACGGTGGCTTGAAGATATGACTTTTATCTTCGCGTGTTAAAAACAATATGTTACTCACTCGCTGCGCTCGTTCGAAAAATATTATTTTCACCACTCGAAGATAGAAGTCATATCTTCGCGCCGCCATGTAATATCCTCTATTTATTTTCCGCATATAGGAGTATCTGCACCAGCTTCGTCACTTGCATTCACTGTTTGCAGTCGTCTCGGAGCAATAAGACTTTTACTGGTAGATTCTGGGAGATGTGATATTCAGCAACGAATACGATTGAATGTTAATAAGGACGATATTTTATTTGCTCTAAAGACAGCGAAGAAAGAAACTAGAGAAAATATAGGGAAAAGTAGATGATTTCTTAACATTGAATTGAGAACTTATTAGGAGACAAGCGGTAAACGATCTGAAATGCGCCATCACTTAGAAATTGCCTTAGTTGAAACCAAATTTATTAAATTCCATAACAGCTAGTATATAGACCACTTGATAGTGCATGCATCTACACGTCGAACGTTCTTGAAGATCAATGTTAAGGGTTTATAAAAATGTTAACTTATATTGGCTATAGACGTTTCCCAAGATATAGCTTCACAACCTTCTTCCGGCACACTTTTGCGCGGTTTTGGTTAGTACATTTTCTGAAATCGTGCTGTTATATTTTGGTTAATTTCATATAGTTTCACGATATTTTTAAAATAAATTTAGTACCTATAGTGTTGACCTTTCTATAAGCTTTTTTCCGCTTACTATTTGTATTTTTTAATTTTATTGTGTATACAAAATATCTCATTTCTTGTCGATCAGTCTAACAGAAGAAGGCCGGTCCGACCATATATTTTAGACAATAACAATCTTTCATGTTTCGCTCGCTACTCTGGTTTAAATAAATGATTACAAAGCCCAGTCGAATTGTAATCAAGACCCAACGTTTCGGCACTCCAGTCTAGTGTCTTCATCAGGGATTATCTAAAATTGCAATCGTGGCTTCTTAAATACCCAAGGGATGACGTCACCTGCCAATGAGATGCATATATTCCTCTGGCAAATAGGCACCGTCATCCCTATTCAAAGCATGATTACTCATATTTATATGCCACGCTTCTAGGCAAAGTCTTTGACCATAGCGATTGTTTGTGGTAATCACTTTAGAGTTTTCCCACGCAATCTCGTGTTTGGTGTAACATACATGTTCGGCTAAAGCTGATTTTCCCTTGTCTAAAGTTGAAACAGCCTTTTAATGTTCTTTTAGCCGTGTACCAAACTGGCGTTTAGACTGACCCAAATACTCTTTCTCGCAGTCACCGCATGGTATAGAATATACAGCATGAGTTTTCTGATTTGTTTTAACAGGACTGATCTTTTGGCTTTGCGAAAATATGGCCTAAAGTCAAATAGGGTTTTAAGGCAACCTTAATATTACAATTACTTAAGATTCTCTTGATTGGTTCTGTGATACCTTGAATGTATGGAACTATTGCATAACCCTTAACAGAGGTATCACCCTCGGAGTTATTTTGGTTTCTACAAACAGGTGATCTCAGGCAATCATTAAGAAAACTTTTTGGGTAATCGTTTTCCCCTAAAATATTTAGAACATATTCACGTTCATTAGCTTGAGAATCACTGTTTGACGGCAAGGATTCAGCTCTTTGAAGCAAAGTTTTTTCTACGGATCTTTTATGGCTTACTGGGTGATGAGAGTCGTATGACAAGTATTTGTCTATGTGTGTGGGTTTACGACTGATGTTTATCGCAAACCCACACTCCAATAGTTCACTCCAATAACCGGTGAATTATTCATACTTTGACACTTATATATACTATATAACAAAACACTTATTTACTGAGACCTCGGGAAAGCAGTGTGTTTCGTGACCTCTCGACCGCCGTTGTTGCCTTCGGCTTCGCCTCGGACAACAATGGCATTCTCGGGTCCACAAAACACACTGTTTTCCTCGGTCTCAGTAAATAAGTGATAAATATACCATACGTAAGAAATTTCAACAATGCGTCGCTCATGAGTCATGATATTTCTGCCGCTTGTTCAACCATAGTTCAACACAATTCGGCAAATTACTTCCCAGACGGCGCAAAACAGCCTGGGACGAGGTAGTGACGCTGTCTTGCGAAAGGTCTGTTGCCTTAACCTAAATATATTCTTAGACCCTTTAACTGGCTTTGCAAAACTAACAACCCCTGCATTTATCAAGTTTCCTAATTTGCCAACTTAATAGAAGCCTCACCTCTTTGATTAGTGACTTTTTACTATAAAATTTCAGAGTAATTGGGCATGGTTTTCCTTTTCATGCGAGCTATATCATTGGACTAAAATACTTGAGTTCTGAATAGTTTGTGTCTTGCGGATAACGTTCCGGGTTTTTAGTCAGTCTGGTAATATTTATTTTTAATTTATTAAAATTTTCGTATTCCACAAATGCTAATCTCACTGCTAAGAGGCAAATGCTAATGCTATAGTCTCAATGCTAATTAAAACGTTTAGTGCGGTGTGCGTCAATTTGTCTTGGAAACGAGTGTTTTTCTTTGCCATAAATATTTGGTTGTTTTTGCATGATGCTCAATGTCGTTCACATACATGTCCTTGATTGGATGACAAGAGATTTATAGGTTCACGTGAATACCTGTGCAGGGTCGAATACAGAGGGACACCCTACCCCCTGCAAACATATTTTCTTGACCTACTGTTTGGTGATATTTCGGAAATTAGCCAAAAATTTTCAAATTACGTAAATGTGATTATTCATAATAAATTTTTTTCGGCTGAACAGAATTTGTTTTAAATTGTCAAAATAAATGAGTATACGAAGAGAAATCATTTTATGAAATAAAATTTGGGGGTTACGATGTCGTTTAATAGTTAATTACTTCAAAGCCAAAATATAGGGCATTTTGAAACGTCGTTGTTGCCATAGCAACGGCAATTGTGTAACTTGTATGACAAAATTCAAACCGTTAGATGTTGTTTTACATCAGTAAAATACTTTTTGCCTTTCAACAAGTAATAATATTGTCCAAAAATGTGGATCTAAATCGTGAATTTTTCAAAAACTGTATTACTCTATCTCGCTCTGGTTAGATCTCACTTAACTTATGCCAGTGAGATGTGTGCTCCTCAATGCCCTTCACATGATCTTGCTCTGTTGGAGGATGTTCAGAGACCAGCGACTAAATTCGCCCCTCAACATGTCCTACACTTCCAAGACTTCGATATGTCCTTCCTCTTCCAAACGCAATCCTTATGCCTACTATTTTTCCAAACTTGAATCGACCTTTGATGTAAATCGAAGACGTTCAAAGTGTCGTTCTGACAACCCAAGTTGTTATTCTTGAGGGTTGTGTTCATGCACGTTTCATGTCAGTATTTGTTCAAATGTATCAGCATGTTAAATGTGCATTTGTGTCTTTAAGAATAGGAACTATCGTTGGTAGGAATACAACTACCTGAAAAATATAAGGAGAATTTTGACGTTCCGAGCGAAGGCCCTTCGTACCTTCAGGTAGTTGCATCCTTACCAACGAAAGCTTGTTTATATTATTGGAACCATGCGCTTACACTGGCACAGACAGTTCACAACTATGGTTAGTGCCGTTGTTCGGTTGGTCTTAAATTGGGATTCCTGTCCTGTTGACCATACCTTTAACCTTAAAGTATTTGTTGTTTTCTTAAAATTGATTGTATATTATTGTAAAGTTGATAAATGAATAGGGTAATAGGATTGCATTCTGGCTGTGCACTCATGACATGTATTATCGTTCGTCATACTGTATACCAAAAAGTTATGGGTTTTCTCAGAGTACTTCTGTTTCCTCCAACAGGAAATATTGGCAGGGTTGGGACTTAGGATACATCCCAAACTAACCCTTACATTGTCGCACGCCCTAGTAACCCTTTGACTGGGTGAGGTTGAGCTGCGCCCTTCGTAAATCTGCTAAACTCTCAGCTGCAGTAAGGGATTACACATCGTCAGTTACTTCATGCAGGATTCTCCCCGGCAAGATAAACCGAAAATATGTTGTGCAATCGGGGCTTCGTTGCACAATCGTCACAGCAAGCGCCTTTCACCTTTCTGGTCGCTGCGCACTCAAGTTCATGTGAAGTGTCATTCACTCTCATATAGAGGGTTGGTAGGGTGGGATGGCATTAGCCCCTAGCCCGTAACTAACTGACCGTTGCACCATTGCTGTGCTCCATGATTACATGTGGGCCATTAATTAGATGGCTGCCATGCAGATGCGCTCTTAGAAAGCCTTCAAGTCGTTCTGGTTAAGCTGCGTCTTTCTCTTAGCTATATATCGCGGCTTGCTTGTCTAGTATTCTACACGGTCGTGTTTTGGAACATATGAGCATTTACCTTCTAAAAAATCCAACATCCATGCAGTTTCTCTCACAAAATTAAAGTTTGACACCTTTCTTGACCTTTGTTCGAAACGTTGTGGAAATATAAATTGCATTGCCACATATAATTGCATAACAAAAGTCTCTAATATCTGTTGGTACAAGTACAAACAAAAAACAGTTGGCCGGCATGTAACTAAACGTTAATATATGCCCGGCAGCCTTAAAGCTATGTAAATTTCACGCCAGAAAGGTCACATACTGTTGTAAGACCAACACAGCTGTATACACTTTGTATACAGCTGTGTACTTTGGCAAAAAAAGTTGATATTGCCAACTTCTGACACTGTTTAGTTCAACCTACACCACAGACTGTTTAGTCAGGGCCGTAGCGAGGGGGTATTGGTGCGGCACCAGCCCCCTCCCCCAACTTTTAAAAAATTGCACTATTTGGAAAAGTTACACTTGCAATTTTTGCTGCAATTTTTTTCTGATGGTTGTGAACGAGTGGAAGAATTATGAATCATAACTCAAATCATAACTCATCTACTCGTTCACATCCATCAGAAGAAGACTCAAATCATAACTCATCTACTCGTTCACATCCATCACAAGAAGACTCAAATCATAACTCATCTACTCGTTCACATCCATCACAAGAAGAAAATCGCACTAGAAATCGCAGCGAAAATAGAGAGTTTAAGACTACGACGCGGCCGGCTCAACGACGCGGTCTGAATTTCAGCTAAAAAATGAACGCTAAGCAATTTCATTACTGTAATAAATGTTTGACGATTTTCATATAACATTACAAACTGCTAAGTTTGACTAAAGCGATGCAATGTTTGCTGTAATTTCGACATTAAGTATCACCTTTTGGGTCGCAATAAGCTTCGCGTTGCTTGAAAGACGTGATAATGCTTAGTTTAATGTTCTGCTGAGCATGACAAAGCCGTTGAGAATACTCCTGGGACCACAAATTATTCACAGTTTTTGTCTTGCATGACAAATTTCTTTCTTTCGCAAGCGCGTCGTTGAGCCGGCCGCGTCGTAGATCTTAAACTCTCTAATTGCAAGTGTAAGCGGACCTTTATTTATCGGCAAATTGCTTTCGTAGTCTTAATATTTGAGTGGCTCTGATTAAAAAGTAATAGTTATAGGAAAAATTTTTATAAATTAACGAAAAATTTAGCAAATGACGGTACATTAGTTTAGAGGTTACTGAAAAATGGTATGTCTGGAAAATATTTTTTAACCCCCGCCCTTTATTTGGCACCGTCTTACCTTCTTGGCAAATAATATCATTGACCTTTGGTGTTACCGACATTTAGCAAATATTATTGCAATAAAACTTGCTCGTATAATTAATTTGATATATATTTGCATGGCCAATAATTTTTTGACAGAATTTGCTTGCCGACCAACTTAGATTTGCCAGGGAAAGTAGAGCCGAATGAGATATGTAAAGATATGAACCACCTTCATATTTTTTTATAAGGCAAGATGATCTCACATGGAAATTGTAACCCTAATCTAAGACATCTAACTTTTTTTTACTTTTGTTAACTTTTGTTTGCTTTTTTTAACTTTTTTTGAAGATCTTCAGGTGGTCAGTTTTCAAAAAACTGCTGTTTAAACACATATTACAGAATTACCATTTACTTGACGTTTCTAATTCTATGCTGAGTACCGACAGCAGTTTAATATAAATGTCAAATATGACTAATTTAATATAAGGTTATTTCATTGCATAACGGTAAAACGTATAGTCAGGAGAATTTCAAAATTGTTTTATGTTCAGCTGTTACTTTGTTTACATTTATAATTTTCAACGAAGTTTATTAACATTCGCTAGAAAGTATAAAAGAGGCGCCAACAACCTGCATTTTACAACTTGTCTTGTGAGATAAGCGTATCTTGTGTATCAGCAGGCGAGAGACATGAAGACTTTAGCGGTATTGATTCTGTTTGCCGCGCTTTGCGCTGTAAGTGCATATGATGACTATGAATTTAAAGAGTTCATGGCATTTGAAGATGAAAAGGTCAGTAAACAGAAAAGGGTCCTGAATGGGTAAAACGGGAACTGGGATTTGCCTGCTTTTGGACGGCTGGGAAAATGATTTTAGGTTACTGGGAATGGGGTTGACAGACACAAAAGTGCATGGGAATGAGAAAACCATCAGTAATTTCAGGATGAAATAACTTTAAGGAAAGCTACAGAGCAACCTTTGAAAGAAAATTTGTCTAAGGAAAGAAGTCCAGGAAATGTGCATTTAATCGACTTTCTGCTCAATAAGGTCATTTTCTGCGAGCCAGTGTTTTGCTTAAACAGCGGGCTTGGTTTGTTTTGGTTTATATACTTCAAACCTTTCCCTCGGAAAAGATAATCCTAAAGAGCAATTTAACGTAGAACTACGTTTTAAATAAAGTCATCAGTGGGATTTGGTCTAAAAAATGCTTTGGAAGAGCATTCTCTGCTGGAATCCCTTTGTCTAGGGTTAGGGTGATATTTTTGGAACCCTATCCCTATAGCGATGACTGCAGAGGAGGCTAGGCTGGGCAAGGCATTTAGAGAAAATATGGGCTGGGAAATAGGATCTTGAAACCCCGTCCTATTCACGATCCTCTTTAATATCAATACGAGTATATTTTGTGTAAAAAATTAAATTTGACATGCTTAAATATATAGCCTTGCAAGTCTGTTAATAAGCACTATTAACTAATTACTAATTACAAAAGAAATGAATGTTTAATCATTGTTTGTAAATTTGTTCGGCTCGAGTTTGTATATCAGATAAAGATCGGCTGCGAATGTTCTAACTAGTACTTATAACATGAGTGCCCCTATTGTATCGGATATACAAACTCGACCTGAACGCGAGAGTTTGTATATTCGATACAACACGGAGGCGAACGTTGTAAATGGCTTGTGAAACGTCTTGTTGAGAACATTGGTGTTCTTCAACCATTTAAAATGAATGATATTTGTTGAGAAAATTGAACTTACCGTTTATGTAAATCAACATGATTTTGTATCAGATATACAAACTCCTTCACGGTCATGATTTCTTTTCTGTTTTCTTCATGAAATATTAATGAGTTTCACAATTTTTATTTTATTTTATTTTATTTTATTTGACTCCATAGTTTAATATGATATACTTGCTCATGAAAAAAAAATTGGTTCTTGAGTTAAAGAGGGTTAGAATTTTTAGGATTCTTGCCTGGCTTAACTGTCGTTTGTGATGAGACTTTCCCAATGCAACATTATTTGTAAATGACAAAAAATAAGGTTACTAATTTTCGACAACTTTGGTCAATTCCAGGGTCGTCGTTTTTCACTGGGGGACAGTAAGGCCTATATGCCGAAAAAAGTCCCAAATATCCAAAGAATACCTAAAAATGACATTCTAAAAATCGTAAATATAGTCTTCTCTGGGAGGGCAGTTGCCTCCCTCCCCCCCCCCCCCCCCTTCCCGCTGTGTACGGCCCTGGTCACTTCTGGTCTTTGAAAGTTACCGTTGAGTGTGTTAAAAACGAATCTATTGCCTAGAACAAATTTGATTCTTTAACCTAAAGCTCTGCATGTGATGCCAGATTTGTATTTAATTCAGAAAAATTACATCTATGTAATACAACTAACAACGTAACCATTTAATGCTAAATTGGTTTGATATCCTACAGCCTTCATCACCACCAAGACCATCTCCATCTGGAAAACTACCATCAAAACGACCACGCCCATCTGGACGACCACCCTTGAAGCGCTTGGGGAAGGCCTTAATTAAGGTGAGCGCATTCCATGGCTTACGAAACAAGCTCTAAATTTCCAGAACCTAATCTAACTTGTTGTTTCCTTTCTTGATTCTATTATTTTTATGACAGGCTTGTCTTTTCAACCGACTTAAACCCACTGAAGGGACAAAACGTGAAGAAACAAAAAATCCCAAGCCTGCACCCAAGTTTTGCCAGATAATCCGAGAAAAGGTATTGCTTGAACTTATAAAATTGGAATTAACCGAAAAGTTTGTGTGTTATCCCAGTCGAAATTGTTCTTTAACATTGAATGATTTTATACTCATTAATTTTGGGATAGTGCATGTTTAGGTTAAATTAAAGTTAATTCAACTTCACATTGTGTGAATAATGGCTTTTTTGTGTCCATTTTGAAGTGTGCTCCCGGGAAAGGAAATGAAACGAAATGCTTCGATATTGGAAAATACGTAAGTTTCACGTGACTATAAGACATGTCGGAAAAATTTGAAAGTACATTCTTTATTAAAAGCATATCTTAGAAGTGTAAGCAGTTGAAATTAATTAAATAACATTTTCATTTTCTATTTTGTCAGTGCAAAGCAAAAATTGGATGTCTTGGTCGTATCAAGGAATTTGTGGACCATTTCGTAAGTTTTTTTCATTGAAAACTCAGTACGTAAGCATAAGATAGGCATAGGCCTGTGCCAAATCCAAAAGTCGCCTTAAGTCGCAATGACGTCACAAGGCGATTTAAGTTAGCAGCGACAAAAACCGACTTATATTAGAGCCATTAAATACAACTTTTGGTCCTACCTGAAGCGTACCCCTCTCTTCTAATTTTATATAATTCTCTACATGCATGTACTCCCGTTAACAATCGTACATTCAACAAGAAATGAACGATTCCTGTGTTTATTATTATACGATAATCTGTAATAGCATAATGAGTGGATGTGAAAATAATCAGTCATGCATTGGAGTTGCTTATTCAACGTCATTTTTTCTCCAATTGCAGTGCCATGAACATCCATGCGAATTCAAGGTAGACGCTTTTACGCTTTTTTTCAATGAATGAAACTCTTTACGTGTATTATTTACCATTGAAGTCTACCATAATTCTTGACTCATTTTTTCGTCATTGAACAAAATAAATCGCTTTTACACTTTAGAAAAAAGAAGATACAGATGCTGACGATGATGAAATGGACCCTAAACCAAGTGGCAAACCAAGTCGCAGACCAAGTGGCAGACCAAGTGGCTGCCCACGACCACATCGTGGTGAGAATGATGAAGAATATGATGAGGAAAAAGGAAAACGACCATGCCCCCCAAGACCCCGACCTTCCGGACGGCCATCCGGTAAACCTCGCCCAACTGGAATCCTTCCATCCCGTAAGGTAAAAGCTTTTACGCTCGTTTTCAATAACTGAAAATCCTTACGTGTATAAATGAAATTCCTTACGTGAATGTATTATTTACCATTGAAGTCAACTATGGTTGTTGATTCGTTATTTCATCACTGAACAAAAGAAAAAAAATTTCACACTTTAGGGGAAAGAAGGTACAGATGCTGACGATGAAGAGGGACATCCACCAAAACCAAGTGGAAAACCAAGTCGCAGACCAAGTGGCAGACCAAGTGGTTGCCCACGACCACATCGTGGTGAGAACGATGAAGAATATGATGAGGAAAATGGCAAACGACCATGCCCCCCAAGACCCCGACCTTCCGGACGGCCATCCGGTAGACCTCGCCCAACTGGAATTCTTCCATCCCGTAAGGTAAACGCTTTTATGCTCGTTCTCAATAACTGAAACTCCTTACGTGTATAAATGACATTCTTTACGTGTAGTATTTAGCATTGAAGTTAACTATGGTTGTTGATTCGTTCTTTCATCACTGAACAAAAGGAAAACATTTTTATACTTCAGGGGAAAGAAGGTACAGATGCTGACGATGAAGAGGGACATCCACCAAAACCAAGTGGAAAACCAAGTCGCAGACCAAGTGGCAGACCAAGTGGCTGCCCACGACCACATCGTGGTGAGAATGATGAAGAATATGATGAGGAAAAGGGAAAACGACCATGTCCCCCAAGACCCCGACCATCTGGACGGCCATCCGGAAAACCTCGCCCAACCGGCAAAGGAACTGGACCCGTTCCAAAAATGTAATAGCTTCCCTCAACCTGGTATGTACACTAGTTATGTTTAGTTTGGTATGTATACAAGTCAGATTCGATCTAATTGAACTCAATTATTTTGTTAAAATATAGTTCGATCTGATTATTATGTTAAAATATGGTTCGAAACGTAATAAGGTGGAAAATTAGCCAAGCCGAGAACTATCCCAAGAAGAAGTCTGGGGGTAGTTCTCAGTCTGTAACGAAGCTCGGATTTTTTAATATCCGTTAATCCGAACGTTATGCACTATTTACAACATGGACGTCCGTGTACAGAAAAACAAACTCGATTCTTTACGGTGATGATTTCTTTTATGAGTTTTTTCATGAATTATTAATGAGTTTCACAAGTCCAAAATAATTTTTGCATTCATTGAACAGCAAAGCTAATTTTTCAACCAACAACAAAATATATGCAAAAGTGTAAAACTGTACATTTCATATTATTTAACATTAAGTGCACTCAATCAGAAGATGTTTGGTGATCCGTTTACGTTTTCATTTATCCACTGGAATAAACTATCCAGGTCGAAATCGGCCGCAGCACAGAAAAGATACATCCGGGCACCCAAATTAATCGCCAGTATCATTCTGAAGAAAACTGAGTTAATTAATACACGTCATAAATCCAAAAATTCCCAAAGGCAAAATAAATTCAAAGATTATCCAAATGGCGCTATATCTATTGCAATATGAAAATGACCTTCGCCTATAGACTATGATGCACGAAATGAATAAAATCAGTCCCGAACGCTTCAGAATCTTGACTAGCGTTTTATTTCTTCTCTTTACAGGAAAAAAGATTAATGAACAAAAAATGTAGAACTTTAGTTGAGTTAGTATTAATATAGAAATAGAAAGGACAAATTAAAATATTGTAGTTTGAAAATAAATAAATACTTCTGAGCATTGGATATACTGACTATGTTTTTTGATATATTATAACTCAATGATGAGGGATTCGCCAACGCATGTGCCAAATTTCCCTACCCGACGTTGTCGATATGCGATCTGATCATCTTTGATCTAATGACTGAAAGATCTTCTCATACGAGTGATCAGTAACGTTGTCTAAAGATATTCAAACCCCTCATTTCTGTGCCTAAAGGTATTTATTTTATACCCAGCCAAAGGAAAAATATGGGTCCATACATGATGGTTCTATAAACAATGGTTCTCATATGATATGGCCAATTCAAAAAATGTTGCATGTCCTTTGCAAACCTTAAACTCTAAACCTTAAACCTTAAACTCTAAGGGCGCAAAGCTTAATGGGAGCACAAGTTTCAAGCTTAGTAGTTGAATATTGCAGCTATTTGTGAATTAATTGTTCTCGTAAGGAGATATTTACCATGTCTCTAAGAAATATATGATTTCTATGATGCTTTTATTATGCTTTGCACGCTTAGAGTTTAAGGATTAAGGTTTAGAGTTTAAGGTTTGCAAAGGACAACCCTTTTTGAATTAGCTGTATATATTCTATGATTCAACATAGATTTTATAAAGAGGCAAATTAATGAACGTATACTATTCTATAGTATATAATATTTTTAATTAACAATTATTCCCCGAAGGCGAGGTGATTATCGGGGAATATTCGCCGAAATTAAGTCGAGGTGAATATTCCCCGATAATCACCGAGCCTGAGGCGAATAATTGTTTCAGTATTTTTGCACAAGTTTTTTTGTGTTTTACTGGTCTGAATTCATTTTAATTTCGTTTATTTCTTTATCACTAACTTCAACAAAACGGCTAGCCGCCATTTTGAAAATTTCGATTTTGTTATATTCACCTGTAGGTGAATATAACAGATTAATACGTCAAATTTGACCAATCACCTTGTAGGATTTGTTATGTTCACTTGTGCAAAAATACTAATTCTATTTAATGATTCATGAAAAACCCATTGCAAAAAGCAAGGTTGAAGTGCGCTGAACTATATATAGACTAGATATACGAGGTCTAATTAAGAGGCAGTTTTTTTCAATGTCACGTATTTGCGATGAAAAATGTTCAAAACTGAAAATCTTTTTGGCGTAGCTACATCTCAAAATTGCTTTGTTTTAGCTTTATTCTCTGGTTTATACAGTTACCAACCTTTTTGAATGCATTTGCCAGTTGAGAAACATAAAATAGCCTAATAGCAAAAAATTGTTAATTAAAATACAATTATCAATGACGCTTTAAAAGTGACACCATCGTATTTACAGCAATATATAAAGCAAAACTTGCTGAACTTCAGACATCATTTACTCTTTGGCGTACCATCTAAAATCTCTTCATTTTGGCGTTATTTTACAGATAAAGGACTAAACATACTTTTTAAGTTTGTTTGCCAATTGAAAAACGTATTGAAAAATAAAAATTTTGGATATATACTCATAACAGCAAGTGGTATGTTATATACTCATTAGTTTTGAGTGCGTGTTGCGTAACATACAAAAAATCTCAAGAAAAAGGATTCAAAACGAAATTGCATTATAGGAATTTCAAAAGCAAGATTTTGTACAACTATTTAACGAGATCGCAATCACAAAAAAGAGTAGACAATTATAAAAGTATAAACAAGCTTTCGTTGGTATCGATGCAACTACCTGAAAAATATAGGGAGAATTTCGACGTTTCGAGCGAAGGCCCTTCGTTTGGAGTTAGTTCAAAATTATAAAAGTAAACAATTATGGCTACTAATTAGTTCAAATTCAAGGATATAAGGACGTTAAATCGTAGGTACCTCGGTTCCCTATATCAATTGGGCAATAGCCTGTCGGGAAATCCGCTCACCAATTTATCTCATACCTAGCGTATTAGCGGCTTTCCTATTGGCTACGAGGAGGCGCGTTCAATCTCTTATCCCATACCTGTGTGCAGGTGAGCTTGAGCATAGAGCAGGTGAGCTTGTCGTTGAGCTCACCTGCTTTTTGCCGAACTCACCTGCTTTTCGCCCGAACTCACCCGCTAAACTGCTTACGTTGCAATAACAATATTAAACAAATATGGCGGACAAGATTTAGCTGATAAACCTAAACTTTATAGAACTTTTTTCGGTAACTAAGATACTGAGACTCAAGAAAAACCAAAGAAAAAAATGCAATAAAGGTAATGTAGACGTAGATAAAGAAGTATTTTCTTGCCCAGTGATTTTTTTGGCCGGGAAAATGTTCACAAAACATCGACGAATATATCGCGAAGAGCTACAAATGTGTGTATGGCTCGGTGTATGGGATAAAAACCAAACGTACTTGCAGGTTCGGTGAGTCCGGGATTGGACGCACCTCTGGTGGCTGGAAGTTTCCCGAACTCACCTCGCTTCGCTCGATAAGTTCGGTAAACTTCCATGCAGCCACCCTCGGTGCGTCCAATCCCGGACTCACCTCCCTGCAAGTACGTTTGTTATAGAACCCACCTGTTGACGTATGTTTAGGAGGTGGGTTCGAGATCGATGTTTTGGCGGCGGCCATTATGAAATGATTTGAACAAATTTCCGACGAAGATTTAAATAAAAAAATAAATTAACTGTTTTTAATTGTTTTATAATTATTTTTTTATTTTGTGTGATGAAAATGGAATATTCTGTATTCAAAGTGGAAAAATTCGCTCGGTGAGTTCGGGAAACTTCCAGCCACCCGAGGTGTGTCCAATCCCGGACTCACCTCCCTGCAAGTATGTTTGTTATAGAGTGAAAAACTCAATAAACTCAAATTTCCTTCCTCAATTTTCAACTTTTTTGTATATAATTATAAACGTCTGTGAGAATGGCTTGTTAATCAATTCAAATTTCTTCAACACTAGTTTAGTAGTTTTTTTTCTTAAAATTAAACGTCTGAGTGTAAAAACGCATCTAAAAATGGCATCCCCAGGACCAGACAAGATAAATGTTCGGATCATCAAAGATTGCATGCCTTCCTGTTATTCTAGGACCGCTAACAGAAATAATCAACTGCTCCCTACCCACTTCCACATATCCTACCGCGTGGAAGAAAGCCAAAGTGATTCCCTTAGTCAAAGAAGGAGATCATGAAATAGTGTCAAACAACCGTACAATATCTCTTCTCGCCATAGGGGGGGGGGGGCATAGCTTCCTAGGTTTGTGAAAGAATTTTACTCGAACAATTCAGATCTTAGGGCCTACCTTATCAGTAGAAAACTTCTCTCTGCCAAAGCGGAAATAAAAAGCTCCACTCCACCGATACCTTGAACATCTTTACTACGGACTCGATATTAGCGTAGCTTCCAAGGTTTGTGAAAGAATTTTACTTGAACCATCAGGGCCTCTTTTAACATATAGACTGGGGGGGGGAGACATGTCCCCCCAGCCCTCTTACTGGCCCTTCCAGTCGGCAATTTCCCC
>CACRXK020005294.1:0-28565 GCA_902702795.2 Paramuricea clavata
ATCCTGAAAACATTTGCCTTTGAGCTTGCCCCAGTTATCTCAGACATTTTCAACTCATCCATGACACAAGGCACCTTCCAAAAGGCATTGAAGAGATCTATTGTAGTGCCTGTCCCTAAGGTATCACCCCCAAAGAGTATTGAAGACGACCTACGACCAATATCTTTAACATCTCAGATCGCCAAAGTTATGGAGGATTGTACTTTGGACAATTTTTTTCCTGAAGTTGTAAATAAACTTGACACCAAACAATTTGCACTCCCAAAGAAATCAACGACCCACGCTTTGGTGTACCTTTTACATTCAATCTTGGTTGCTCTTGAGAGAGGTTCCTGTACTGCCAGATTGTTCTTTGCAGATTTCAAGAAAGGTTTTGACCTAGTAGACCACAATGTTATTATTAAAGAGTTAACCCTGCTTGGTACCCATCCCTCTATAATTCGGTGGATTAAAGCCTTCCTCTGCGATCGCGAACAATGTGTCCGGGTGGGAACTTCTATGTCCTCTTGGAAGAAAACAAATGGTGGCTTGCCACAAGGTACAAAGTTGGGTCCATTATTGTTTGCTGTTCTCATTAATTCCTTACTCAAAAACTGGCCCGGTAGGATCAAGTTTGTGGACGACACCTCAGCCCTAGAGATTATACCACGTTTTTCACCCAGTTTAATGCCATTAGTCGTAAATGAAATCTCGGACTACGCCTTAGAACGTGGAATGGAACTAAATTATAAGAAATGCAAACAAATGTTGATCAACTTTCTTAAATATAAAGGATCTGATGATGAAAACCCGATCTATGTTGCAGGTAAACCGGTGGAAACTGTGTCCTCTTTCAAGCTCCTAGGTGTATGGATATCAAACGACTTGTCATGGAATACTCATGTCGACATGGTATTGAAAAAGGCAAATTCTCGCTTATACGCATTGCGTCTGTTAAAAAAGGCTGGTCTTCAAGCATCTCACATTGTCCAAATATATATCTCATTCATCAGATCCAGAATTGAATATGCATCCCCTGTATGGTCGTCAATACCTAAATCATTATCTGACATTCTCGAATCTGTTCAAAAGAGAGCATTGAGTATAGCTTATCCAGATCTGTTATATGATGAAGCCCTTGAAATTTCAAACTTACAGTATCTGAGTACTCGTAGAGACATCTCATGCAAGAAATTCGTCGAATCTCTGCGACGTGATGTTTCACCCTACAACCCTTTGACCCAAATTATGGAATTTCGTCCCGGGGTAAAAACTCATGATTATGACTTAAGGAATGACAGAACGGCCGAACAACCTTTATGGTCAGAAACCACTGAACGGTTAAAAAACTTCGTGACTAGGAAATATTATTAGCTTTATAGTTAATTAACAGTCCTAACTAAATAAACATTATTTTATATAATATATATATATGTACATTTTAATATAAATTTTTATGCTATATTAGTACTCCATGTAATTCAGTTTTCCTTTAAAAACTGCAAATTGGTTTTAATTAAACAGATTGATTGATTGATTGATTGATATATATATATATATATATACATATATATATATATATATATATATATATATATATATATATATATATATATATATATATATATATATATATATATATATATATATATATATATTAAATCCACCTGATGAGTGTGGCAAGCATTGCTTGTCATACGAAACAAGTTTGTAGTGAATAAATCTTATGAAGTAAACCAGGTTTATTTTATCTTTATCTATATATATTTATATAAGTATATATATATATATATATATGTATATATATATGTATGTATATATATATATATATATATATATATATATATATATATATATATATATATATATATATAAAAGACAAGCTTGAGTTACTTCGTTTAAAACATTTATTCACAACAAATTTGTTTCGTATGGCAAGCTAGGCTTGCCACACTCATCAGGTGAATGGTGAGGGGTAGCAAATCTTCGAGTTAAGCCCCTCGAGTTAAGCCCTTCGAGTTAAGCCCCAACCACGCCCTTTCGAGTTAAGCCCCGACCACGCCCATACCACGCCCATGTCACGCCCATTTCCGTTGAGGGCTTAACTCGAAGTACATAACTGGAATTAGGTACTTCGAGTTAAGCCCTCTAGAAAATAGGGGCTTAACTCGAGCAAAGTCAAACATTCTGTTCTTCGAGTTAAGCCCCAGCGTTTGAAAGATGCAAACGAGTTACGGTTAATCTGATCCCAAACAAATTAAAGAATCATTTGGATCGCGTTTCGTTCAATCACGGTTTAATACGTTTTATTTCAGCCGATGTATTATATATATTAGGGACTTTAAAGATTGAAGTTTACGGGAAACTGCTAACCGCAAACGGCGAATTTCAAATCGTAATTTGAAGTCAACTGTTAGCTGTTCGGGGTTAGAGCAACTTGTGAATAAAGATTGACCTTATCTCCGGCAAATTAAGGTCAATCTTAAAATATTATCAAATTTTATACCGGTGTCTCAAAAAAACACCAGACTCTGTTTGATTTCACGTAACGTAAAAGCTATGATAAAAGCTATCGCAATGAATTAAAGATCATTGCATTCATAATAGACTAACTTATATTTTGATTAGTAAATAATCATGAACGTGTCATGAGCTCAGGGCTGGTTTACAAGACGTTTATGATAACTATGCATACGCAGGTAATTTATTGAAGTTCAATTCATCAACTTAAGTCCTAAAGAGTAAATGGAGTTAATTTTCAATAGTTTTAGACCCAATTCTCAACGTGGAAATATGCACTTTCGTTGGAAATATGCACTTTCACATTATATGGTTCTTACAACTATTCCAGTCTTCATTATATGAAACGATTTCATTAGACTGCACACATTTCAAAACGGAAAGCGGTCGCAAAATGTCGATCGCTCCACAAACTGCGTAATGCAAATCTACCTTATATTAAATACCGGGTGTCTCAAAAAAACTGGACAGTATTTTTGACTTCATGTAACGTAAAAGCTATAAAAGCGATAATGCATTCAGAAATGACTAACTTCGATTTTGATATATAATATTGACTGCGCTATTGATGTTAATTTAAACGTTGAACTAATGTTTTTGAAAATAACAAAAATTAGCATACAGTAAAAGAACACTTATAATTATATATACTGATGCAGTTATAATTGTTAAATAATGTTTTAATTTTGGTTGTATCTCGCACAATATTGCATGTAAATTTAAGTGTTTTATATATCAAAATCTAAGTTAGTCATTTATGAATGCAATGACCTTTATTTCATTGCGATAGCTTTTATAGCTTTTTCGTTATATGAAATCAAACAAAGTCCGGTGTTTTGTGGGACACCGGTATAAAATTTGATAATATTTTAAGATTGACTTTTACGGCAGAAAATGTCAATCTTTATTCCTTTATTAATAGATAAAAGTAGCTGATTCATAGTCCAATTTTTATGCACAAGTTCAGTTGCTCTAACTTCCAACATCTAACAGTTGACTTCAAATTACGATTTGAAATTTGCGGTTCGCCGTAAACGTCAATCTTAAAGTCCCTAATATATATAATACGTCGGCTGAAATAAAACGTATTGAACCGTGATTGAACGAAACGCGATCCAAATGATAATTTAGTTTGTTTGGGATCAGATTAACCGCAACTCGTTTACATCTTTCAAACGTTGGGGCTTAACTCGAAGAACAAAATGTTTGACTTTGCTCGAGTTAAGCCCCTATTTTCTAGAGGGCTTAACTCGAAGTACCTAACTCCAGTTATGTACTTCGAGTTAAGCCCTCAACGGAAATGGGCGTGACATGGGCGTGGTATGGGCGTGGTCGGGGCTTAACTCGAAAGGGCGTGGTCGGGGCTTAACTCGAAGGGCTTAACTCGAGGGGCTTAACTCGAAGATTTGCTACCCCGAATGGTGATATCGCGTATTTACATGATGTTATAACCTATAGGTAACTTGAGCTGTTATATACAAATGTTTGACGTCATTAGGAAAGCGTAAATATATGTTTGTAATCTGACTACTGGCTACAGAGCAGGAATTTTTTCCTGTGCCTACATGCCGATATTAGTTCGTTTCTTATATATATATATATATATATATATATATATATATATATATATATATATATATATATATATATATATATATATATATATATATATATATATATATATATATATATATATATATATATATATATATATATATATATATATATATATTAATTTATATATGATGATTGATCAAACTGATTATCAATTTCCCATTTGTAATACAAAATGACTGAAAAACGGCAAACTTCACAAGGCTATATTATTATCCGCATTTTACAACATTTCGCAACGAAACTTCGGAATATTACTAGTTTTGTGATGCTCTTTCAAGCTGCGATAAAATTTTTGTCCAGACTTGTCTAGATCAAAATTTCACTCAAAAGGGGAAAGGTCTATTCGGACTGGACCTCGGCTTCGTCTCGGACTTGATCAAATTGCGCGGACATGAAATCTAGTCCAGTTCTCATAGTTGGATTTGAAATATTACGACAAAGACTAACTCGTTTTATTTTTTGTCATAACAATTCGTCTATATGCAACAGATTGGAACAGCTATAGATCAAACATTCCTTTACTAGGCTTGGAATGGCAATGGGAATGATGCGGCAAGTTTTATTTTTTTTTAAACATGAATGCGCACACCAATTTCACCTTCAAGATTTATACTTTATTATTGATCTTTAATAGTGACTCTTGGTCTAACAAATTATAGAGTATATACGTCGATCTTGAGCTAATTTATCATGTTGTAGAATGTATATTTTAACCTGTATACCTGTACTATACACTGTGTACATCAAAATGCACGAAGATATCTCAGTTCAGATATATATTATATGGCCTTATATCAGAGCCATGCATGATGGTACGCAACATTCATGCATAGGACAAATCTGGTATAGACCCCAAGAAAACAGTGTAGAAAAATCATAGTGAAAGTTCCGAAAGAGTCTCTGCTGCCTTATGCGTACTTTTAATTTTCCCCAGATTGAATGTAATCAAAATAAATTGTCACGAAAACGTTGCCTTGTACAAAGCCCGTCAAAGAGTCTTTCGCCTGTTTCGGAGAGATGCCTTCGACTTCGATTGTTTCAAATAGGCAATATATTTAGTAAATAATTTAATAAACTGGCTTTTAAAAACAGTTCTGCTTCTATCACCACGCCTGCAGATACGATTATCTGAGACTGAGTCACTAATCTATAGCTTTAAGTGAAATTATTGCTGCCGCAAATATTGCATTAATTTTGTGTACTCATTAGCTTTATATTGCTGGTATGTTGGCACAGATTTTGTGTACTTCCATCGGGATCGATCTTTGACTCATGCATGGTGAAGATATAGAACATATCGCTAAGCTAAAATATCATTATAAATGTTCAATAATAACATACCTTGCAAATAATCACGACATATCAGCTCAATAACAAAATGGAGTCTTGACCATGTCTTGACGTACGTTAATTACTGAGAAATAGAAAGTACGAAGTTAGCTTATATTGCGCCAAATGTGACGTCATGTTTATAGCTGTTCTGTGAATCTTTTACTCATGCAGTTCAGCAACAACGAACGAGAACTGGTTTTCCAAGAACAGGGGAATATCGTAATTACATGCCGCATCATGTTTCTTTAGTGTTCAAAAACGAAACGATTTTGTTGTTGACTGTATACACAGATGCTTGCATGGTAAACCCCACTCCATTTAAAGAAACGTCTATATCCAGAGATGAAAAAGGCAAGAGATGCGGGCAGAAAATCTAAGTTAGTGAGAGACAAATTATATATAGATGGGCAACTGTTTAGGGAATCCACGTCAACACAAAACAGATGATGGAATCACATTTCAAACATCTGATGCTCGATAATGGGAGTGCAAATTAAAGAACAGGAAATTTGTGACCAGTGTTTGCGCTATTAGTCAACTAAAACCCAAGTTACCAAACATAGACGTTACGTGGTATATTTATGTTGTGTTATGTTCTAAAACGTATTTGCCATTCATGGTACATTATATATAGGTGTTTGCAGTGAAATCCTAGAGTAATTCCGTGTCAGACTCACTATACTGTTATTTGATATGTGCTTGCGACCTGCGAGTACAACTATATGTACCTTCGTTTCTCTATCTCTAACAGAAATATGCGCACTTCACAGAACATTTCCTCGTCAAGAACACAATACTTTGATCGTAAAATGACTGAAGTATTACAGGTTTACACACGCGATACCTAGCGAAATTCGTAGCCACTGAATAGCGTACCGCACGGCAAATTCGGAAGAACTCGATTACAGAATACGCCGTTAATACAGTATGAGTTTGACTAATGGTCGCGGGTCGAAAGTCGCGGGTCGCGGGTAAAAAGTCGCGGGTTGTGAAAAAGCTCCAAACTGTGTATTTTATTGAGTCGCGCGGGTTGAATAAAGTGTGTAAAAATCACGTTATCATTTAGTAAACAACTTTATATAGGATTGCTTCAATATGAAACATTGCCCAAGAGCTTTTTGCCATGATTTAATGGTTCTATATAAACGTGCCAGAAGCCTAAAACTTGAAGTAATATTTCAAATCCGAGTTAGTGTTTTAGACGTGGTTTCTAAATACAAGTGTCATGAACAATGGCGAGGCCAAGTTTAAAACACTAACGAGGATTTGAAATTGCTTCTCACACATCATTAGACATTCATAGCAATGAGGCATGAAATTATTAGATATTAACGAATACATTCGCTAATTTTGCTTGAAAGTTTGCATGAAGTGTAACGAAGCATTCAGTTCGCTTTCGTCGTGAATAGATGAATTTTGTTGGCAAAAGAGCATGGCATCTTCTTATAATATAAGAAAAAGCGGTTTCGAGAACAAGAAAGTGGTGAGAACAGTACTGCAAATGTACTAAGGAGTAAGGAAAGCCACTCGCTGACAAGGTTATAGAGATCCGAAAACGATATATCAGATTGTGTGTGCGATAAGGCGCTATCTGGTGGAAAATGGAGAAGCCGAAGTGAATATATATTAGAGTAATTAGACGGTAAAATTACTGGTAAGTTGCTGTATTATTGCTGTAGTGTTCAATTGTTTAAAAGCCGCTGTTTATTATGATAGTTGGTAAAAAAGTTGGTTTTCCTATATTTATGTAGTTTTCAAACGTTCAGAAAAAGTGTTAAATGTAAAGTGTAGTTAGAAAAAATTCTACATACAGCTTACTGTATTTAGAAATAATTCTAAACATATAGCAATTAAATATATTTGCATAATCTTTTGTTTACCCCTCAATTTCCCTATTGTTCAAAGCCCTTCCCACTTGAAGTAATTAAAGTCCTGGTCTAGACGGGCTATCCAGATGGATACACGTGACGTAAATTACAACATGTCATTGGCCGAAATGCTATGAATATCTGATGATGTGTGAGAAAGTATAATATTTTTTTCTGTGTTGGTGTTGTGTACTCAGGTGAATATGATGTTTGTGATGTTACTCTGAGTGTATATCCACACCGGGCGAGCTTGAAAAATATGCCTGGTCACGGTGGGAATCGAACCTACGACCTTTGGAATACTAGCCCAATGCTCTGCCAATTAGATTACATTGGTATCGAAGGAACTAGATTCTGTTCCGAAATATCACTTACTCGAACCGACCTGACCGCGTAGCTCAGTTGGCAGCAACCTCGCAAGCCAGGGTCTTTTACTTCCGCACGGCGCTACAGCGAAGACCCTGGTTCCCTCTGGTCACGTGAGCTCCTAAAAATCAGGGCAGCAAGAGGTCCTAGGGGAGGGTGGTTGAAATGTGATATGTTGTAATTTACAACTTCCGGTTAAATGTTGTGTTTTCAAGGCCCGTCGAGGAGTGACTGTAAAGCTATGAGAAGTGACTTCAACTGTAATACTCAAAAACATTTAAAATGTATTATTTTTCTTATTTGTCTGCATGCAGTTTTCTATTATAAATATTTTGTATGCAAACACTATTTTAAAGCCCAAGCAGGTTATTTGCTTGGAAAAGCTGTCCTTTGGTGTGTGTATATACTGGCAATTCTTACAACCGGTAATATGGCGAGTCGCTGAATTACCAGCTTTTGCCTTTCAATTGATGCTTTTCGCTAAAAGAGCGTTGGAAGAACGTCCATCTCATGGCATTTGTGTGAATGAGTAATGCTGCTCATTACAGTATATCGCGAACGCGCCTTTGATATGATAAACAATCCAGCTCGAAAATTATGTGCGATAAAACTCGGAGTATCAGCAATAAATGTTTTTCAGCAGCCATTAAAATGTGACAACGAAGAGATTGATTGCGATGTAGCTGAACTTGACCAAAAGACAAAACTTATTCTACATGTTATTTTTCAATCCATTATATTGTGATCTCAATTTTGTCCACTTTATGCCAAACGTAGTATACTGTACTAACATACCAGTATTTATTGCATGACTACTACAGCATATAAACTTCACCAAAGGCACATAAAAGAATCACTTGGCTTGCATAATTGCTTTGAGTTGGTTGCAAATTCGGAGGGAAAGAATATCTTTTACGAAAAGGCATTCAGATACAAGCACTGATATTGATGCCTTGGAGGACATTTGCAGACCAATTTATGCTGTAGTGTCATGCAAAACACAATGTTTATGTGTTGAGTGTAGTTTAGATATGAAAAGGGAATGATTTTTCCTGATAAGACAAATATTTTTGGGCCTGTGAAATATTCTTTACTTTGTACCAAATGAATACACAATTAATCACAACTGTGAATTTTGCTAAACTTTAACTCAGTTTTTTTTATAGTGAGCACAAGTTGCACTATCTCATATATATATATATATATATATATATATATATATATATATATATATATATATATATATATATATATATATATATATATATATATATATATGTCATTATTTGCATATATAAACTCAATTTACTTCATGGACAGTACAAAAACCCATACAGCAGTACCAGAACAAAATTCTAAATTGAATATATATGTCATATTTATACAGGACATACAGTATATTGTAACTATACAGCTATTTAATTTCAATTAAAATTGTCACAGACAATAGTCAGATGTACAGTAATATGAGTGCTAAATAAGTGAATGAATAATGGGAATAATGATAGTTTTCAATAAGTTTAAACCTCAAATATATTATAAATTCCACTTAATTTGTATTCCCATGAGGCTATTGATGTGTTAAAATAGGATTTTTTTAGCGTTCATTTGTACATTTAACTATTGTTTGTGACACTAACCTTGATTGGAATAGCTGCATTATAATATAGGACAAGTGCAAATTGTGCATCTATCAATCCTTTCAAGCTAGGGTAGTCTTGGTAGCCATACAACTCAGTGTTGCATATTCGTGCAAGTGTTTAATACAGTATTCACAGTCATAATTCCTCTTCATCTTCTGATGTGTCCACTGGTACGTGCTTGGTGAATGTTCCTTTGTTTAGATAGTCATCAAATGCAGCGACAATTTGTCTATAATGTTGCTAATGTATCCAGTCTGATGATATATCTGAGAAGAACCCTTCATGAAAGTGATCATATAATGTTGATTGCAAATGGTTTCAATTCCAAGAGATCAGATAAAATAACATTTTCTCCGAAGATTTGTGCTTGTGAGAGGATGCTTTCTTGACTTAATTCCTACAGCTATGTCGAAGTTGTTTATAATTTCTTCAGATATCCCTCCAGTTGCTCTTTAAACATTCGATTGACTTCACTGTCTTGGATGTTTTTTTGGGCCCCCATTCTTTTAGTTTAATGTTAATTTAGGAAGATTAGAAAATCCGTCATCGGTCATCACACGCAAGAGTTCCACAATTCACAAATTCTGCGATACGAAGCAGCTTTTTATTTCGCTATTTAGCTAGCTCTAAGAATAGGTTGTTGCAATACTTCTTGTCGATAATACTATCACAAAGGCGACACTAGTACTTGCATTCCGAAAACAAAGCGGATTTCAGATAAATCATCTTTGGAGTTTCCTTTCACTGTGCCATAGCTTGAGAGCTACTGAATACTGTACTTTGATTTTGTATAAGTGTGCATTCGACCTTTGTTTTCTTTGCGTTAATAAATAATGGCTCCACTTCAAGGTGTAAAACAGACCTCCAGCCAGGCAAATTATATCAAGTAGGTGTAAAAAGCTTTCGATCAAGCGGTGATATATTTCATAAAAGATAACATAAAAACCGACAAAACCCAAAATGAGTTAATACAGAGCGTAAATTGCCGTATTTTCCATAGGAATAGTTATAGATGTTTTCGTTTTCGCTTTTGAATTCCCCTACCACTCCTCCCTAAGTGGCAAAGAGGCGGCAATTCGAATTGCCCCTAAAATCTGGGAGTTCACGTGACCAGAGGGAACCAGGGTCTTCGCCGGAGCCCAAGCGCAGGTAAAAGACCCTGGCTTGCGAGGTTGAGTTGGCAGAGCATTGGGCTAGTATTCGCCCAAAGGTCGTAATGATAAATTCGGACGTGTTTAAGAATTTACTCATATAGTAAATTCAAAGGTGGAGCTCATGCTGAAAATTCCGGTTTGTGGGCCCACAAGTTAGCTCATTACTCATTCAGAATATAACACGCAAGGAAAAATTGAACTACTAAAGCAAAAAATTAGCCCCAAAACAACAAATTTTAAATGCAAAACAGGTTTGGACAAAATTTGACTGACATTTGTACAAATTTTGTCCATAACCTTGTATAAAGATGTGTTCCTTCCTGCTTTTTTATACTACCGGTGCATGTAGTATATGTACCATACACGCATAGTTCACACAACAATTGCAAAGTTCTTTAATTTCTTTTAAATGAATTAATTTGAACGCAGTTTCTGACGTTTCTATTCAAAATAATGAGGTTGAGCCTATGCATGTTTAGAATTAACCCATCTCCAACCCGGGTTAGTTTTCTAGTAAAAAACAAGTTGAAACGTTTAGGTGGACGTTTAGTTTTCCTTATTCAAAATATATGTTTGCAAGGGTGACTATAGTCAGGGAAAAGTGACCAACGGCTCTGGCAGCGGGCTGAAGGATGAATTTCTTCCCATATCTGAAGCAGTTGATGATGTTAAGGGGCAAAGAAATTATGCCATTTTCCTCCTTTCCTCTTTTTGGGCTCTCTTTTCCGCATTCTCACTGTTTCGTGAGAAAACACAAGAAATCTAGCCCGTGAAGAAATAGCTTCCTCCGCAGGCGACTCTCTTGTAAACGGCTGAATTGTACAATACTTTCTAGAGATCAGTGGCTAGAAATAGAATTGTTCTTACTTTCGCTATTATCCCTTGAAATCCTCTATTACCACCATCTTGCTCCATGCACAATATTACGTAATTCTGCCGTTTGCCATCAAGTTGCCTGCGGAGGAGCGTAGTGAAGGAGCTTGTAAATATTTTACATAAACTTTGGATTTTAACCAACCATATCATTGACGTCGTCTTTAGGATTATTGAAAAATACAAAAGGTTTTATAAAGAGGAATCACAACCCATAATTCTACTCGTGTTTGTATGCCAAAAAGATCTGGCACCTTTCACTGCATATCAAGAAATTCATATTATGGAATATGTCAAAATAATTTTACTATCAAAGTTCAAAATGATTACATATTTGCACATCTAAAGTATTAAGTCCACATTATATTATATTCAAAGTAATTTACACATGTCCGAATCATAGTTCTAAAGCCTGTTTTTCGCTACAACCGTATCGTAGCATTCACTTTTGTGTCGAAGTGATTAGTTTCACTCTAATGCTCAGGAAACAAAGAAATACGCTAAGCTTTGGTTCGATACGGTTGAAGTGGAAAACGGCGTTAATAGGTGGCTTTCATCATGCTCCAGTTCAGTGTACATGGAAGGCATTTAAACAAAAGAATTTCATTTGAAGTTGGCGTCTGCTGGGATTGCCTGAAACCCACCTGTACCTGACCTGTATCTAAGCACGGAAACGAATGACCCCATTGCACACTGCGAAAACTATAGACATTGACATAGCTTAATATCCAAATCGTACAGCTATACGTTAATTTTTTATATATCTGGCTCGGCCGAATTGAAAAATCAAGGATTGAAAAAATGGTTCCAATGTAAGATATAGCAAAACATATATCATCTCAACCTCGTTGGTTGTAAACCGGTTGGTTGTAAACATTTTCGACATGTCCACACAGCAATGTTTTGCCAAAATGGCCCTGCTTCCGTCCATCATAACAAATAATCCGCATATAAGGCTGCTATTAGCATTGTATATTCACATATGTAATCAATCAGATTTTAGATTTTTCGAATACAAATTTGCATAACTAAATATAATCGTTTACGTGCTGCAGGTCAACTATTCACTATCCAATAGACGAAATCGCAGTTTCGACTGCGCATCCAGATGATGCGTTCTGCGCCATCCTCGTTTCCAGGGTCTCTCAGCCGCGCGCGACCTTCATAGGCCCTAGGTACACGGAACCGGAAGTGCAAGAAAACTTGCAGTAGTTTCAAAAGCGCATACTCTTAAATTGAGACGCTTTAGCACCCGTAACAATTTTCACAGAGAAGTAGTGTTACAAAGAAACGTATTTGTGTTGACATATTTTGATAGAATAATTTTGCCTGGCGAAAACTGATCAACTTCTGGGGAATAGCAATTCTCTGAGAAGCCAATCAGATCTCTCCATTTGGTCGTCTAACCAGAGCCTAATTTTCAACGAGTGACCGAGTGAAAATGGCTGTGAGGACGAGAATAGTTCTGCGCTAGCTGAGACTGGAAGAATATGCATATATATCAATGTATTGAACAGTTCAATCATCATTTCAATTAGTTTCCACACGCGGTTGATTCGCTTTAAATTAGAAAATATTTTCCCTTAGGTGTACCTTTCTTTATTTTGCTTTATACACAATAGCCAAAATATGCTAGTATAAAAATTGTGGCTATAAGTGAAACACAAATAATGATGAAAAGTTCAATACTCTGATATGGATATTCTAATTTTTCCAGTCCCCAACTTATTTCCAGTGCAGAACGAGTCATATGGATGCGCAGTCGAAACTCTGATTTCGTCTACAATTTATGACAAAAGTTCTTGCACAATTCAACCCCTCACCGCCCGTTCAATAGTGAGTTTGGGTAGTTGGAACGGCAACACTCCAACAGCATTAGACGCATAAAACAGAAAATTTGAGTTGAATCCCGCTATCTCGAACAGCAAAGGGGACAGAAAAAATTTTGAGATAACCGAATCAGTGCCAAATTAATTTTAAAAAAATCAATAAAATTTACGTGGTACCCATTGATACGAGTTTTATTCGTGAAATATACAATAAAACCAGGTATCTTAAACTGAAGGAATGCATTCTTTATTTCATGAGTTCTTTTATGTGCATGGTTACGCTCCGAACGTCAATGATTTCAAAGTCATTAGATTTCGAGATAATCGGGTAAATTCGGTCAAGGGAAGCACAATTAGTTCGAAATAGCGGGGATTTTTCCGAATTATTGTATTGCAAATCCACGGGAAACGGGTTTAATTTGGAAAGAGCGGGGAGTTTGAGATAAGTGAATGAGTTCAACATAGCGGTGTTCAACTGCATTTACATTCTTGTATTCGCAGGGCCTTTTTTAACTATGCAACTGGGGGGAGGGGGGGGGCAAGCCCCCCGGCCCTATGGTGCCCTGCCCCCCAGTCAACCATTTTGCCCCCCCTCCCCTCCAGGTCAAGGTCCCTTTTCTCTAAAATATTAGCAAAACATTGGAAGAGAAATGGAACCTAGAAGGGAGGTTTGATATTCTACTAACTGAACCTTGGTTTGTAAATCTTATGTCGTCTCTGTTATTTCGCTTTGTCCAAATATTTTAACGCCCGAGTCAAGCAAAACGATTACACTAATAAACGGTTTGCTTTTTTATTTTAAATTCCAGAAGCAGAAGTTTATGCACCTATGGGATCAACTTAGTGCTAGGGCATTCAAATTATAATAATAGGATAATTTCTATAGTGTCACTTTTTTTTGGGACACCCTGTACAGGGTGTATCAAAAAAAAGGTAATCGAACTTCAGCGCGCTATTGTATCTGAATTACTATGCGTATGAACGAGATTTTTTCACATTCGGAAAGATAATGCTTTTAGCTATTGAATGATATCTTCTTCATGCCAAATGGATAAAAAATAAGCAAATACGAATCTGATAAAAAATGTTAGTCAGAATCGCATATTTTCACCATTGAGAGTTGGGTCTAAAACCATTGAAAATGAACCCCCTTTAGGACTTAAGTTGATGAATTTCACTTCATTAAACTGCACACATATTCATAATTATTATTAAGTATGAATGAATCTTAGCTAAGCTACGACACGTTCGTGATTAATTGCTTTTTCTTTTGTTATGCATTGTTTTAATTAGGCACAGAGGTGAAAATGTGCGATTTTGACTAACATTTTTAATCGGCCTCGTACATGCTTATTTTTTCTCCACTTGGCATGAAAAGCATGTCATTCAATAGCTAAAAGCCTGATCTTTCCGAATATGAAAACCAATTGTTCATACGCCAAGTAATTCACGTCTAATAGCGCGCTGAAGTTCGATTACCTTTTTTTTTATACACCCTATAGATTTGAGTTGTTGGAAGGCTAGGCTAAACAAGTTACAGTGACCGAGTTGTGGTATTCACACAAATATACCATGCAAATACTTAACAGAAGATTCACTCTTTCTAAAGTATAATATAACGCTGTATAACCAAAATATACAGCGTACTCCGAAAACGCAGAGTATGTGTACATTGTATTCAGAAAACGCATGAAATGCAGTCCTAGGGGTGGAAAAATACGAAAATGTCTGGGCGAGAATACCCCCAGACCTCCCCCCCCTCCTACCATTACATACGACACCACACATTTCTCGGTAGTCAGTATAGTATGGTCCACGATCCCTTTCTGTAGATGCCCCCTCCTTTTCTTAAAAAAGGTCCTGTGTATTCGAGCAATCTTACTCTCAAACGCAATCTTTCTCTTAAACAAGTGTTAAGAAGTCAAATAATTGACATGCAAAAACACCCCACAGGAGTTCGAACGTTATAAGTGTTGGCTAGTAATTGAACAATTAAGAACGTATTGGCGTATGAGTAAAAATGTTAGTGAACACGTTTTCATTGACGTTATGCTGTTATATTTCCCATACTCACTGTTGTTCGGGAGAACTCAACCTGTTCACGATGGGGGGATGACACGAATTTAGAGTATTATATAACTATTGACTGCCCAATCATGCTTAACTAATTATGGCCTAATTAATCAAGTGGTTCTTCTAACTGAAACTAACTTATGAACTAGTTTAAAACTATATATTCTACTTATTAAAATATTTTCATAACACAAACCTCTACAATCTACAAAGTTACAAAAACACAGTCTAATGAGTAACGTAATCGATACAGGTCAGTCCACGACCGTTGCATGGCAGATGGAAACATCACCTAGAGAAATACAAATATAGAATATTAGCAATCACTACATACGCCCGAACATTGGTATTTCCAAACTCGTGTATTTGGAAGATCAACTGTATTTGCAATACGACAAGAGACGTAATCCCACAACTGGATAAGGTTAACAAACACTACGTTTACACCGCATGGCACTATTTCGGAACTGTGCCACATAATGGACAACTGGCACGGTTCCGCCCGTCATTTTTTTCGTACGGGTCCAAATTATTAAAGTATGGCGTAAGAAATGTTTCCGTTGTCAAACGCGTATTTCCGCTTCATATTATACAATAGAACAACTAGAATTTACTTGTCAAAAGGAAATAATTATACACCGAGATTCGAACAACCTCAGTCTTTTTAAGTTCACAAATTCTATGTTCTATAGTTCCCTTTCAAGGTCGAAAGTTTGTACATCACTTCCCACAACGGAGTTCCAAAGTTCGTTGTCAACCTTCGGAAAATACAGTTAACGAACAATATGTGGAAAAGTCGTCACAACATGAAAACGTCTCAAATTAAACTATTACTAAAACCAAGATTCTGAAAAAAGCAAACAAAACAAAACAAACCTTTAGCCATTTTCACTGACCCCGCTTTAGCGTTTCATTCCAAACTTTGCACAGATGTACACGCAATTCCATCACCCTTCGTTTCTGGATATGTTGAAGTAGTTTCTTTGTTCATTTCAGTTTGAAACTCTGGCATTTCGAGTACAAAAGATTTCTTGTCTTTCGAAGACGAAGCTTCAAGTTTAACATCACCAAGCTTTAGATTTCCATCATATTTTGACTTTCCTGTTTTTGAATCTTTTTCTTTGTTTAGTTCGGTTTGAAATTCTGGAGATTTATGCAGTCCAAAAGATTTCTTGTCTTTCGAATATGAAGCTTCCAATTTGGCATCACCAAGTGTTAGATTCCCATCATACTTTGACTTTCTTTTCTTTGAATCTTTCGCTTTGTTCAATTTAGTTTGAAATTCTGGAGTTTCCAGTCCAAAAGATTTCTTGTCTTTCGAAGACGAAGCTTCAACTTTAACATCACCAAGCTTTAGATTTCCATCATATTTTGACTTTCCTGTTTTTGAATCTTTTTCTTTGTTTAGTTCAGTTTGAAATTCTGGAGTTTCCAATCCAAAAGAAGCCTTGTCTTTCGAAGACGAAGCTTCAACTTTAACATCACCAAGTTTTAGATTTCCATCATATTTTGACTTTCCTGTTTTTGAATCTTTTTCTTTGTTCAGTTCGGTTTGCAATTCTGGAGTTTCCAGTCCAAAATATGCATTGTCTTTCGAAGACGAAGCTTCAACTTTAACATCACCAAGTTTTAGATTTCCATCATATTTTGACTTTCCTGTTTTTGAATCTTTTTCTTTGTTCAGTTCGGTTTGCAATTCCGGAGTTTCCAGTCCAAACGATTTCTTGTCTTTCGAAGACGAAGCCTCAACTTTAACATCACCAAGCTTTAGAATTCCATCATATTTTGACTTTCCTGTTTTTGAATCTTTTTCTTTGTTTAGTTCGGTTTGAAATTCCGGAGTTGCCAGTCCAAAAGATGCCTTGTCTTTCGAAGACGAAGCTTCAACTTTAACATCACCAAGTTTTAGATTTCCATCATATTTTGACTTTCCTGTTTTTGAATCTTTTTCTTTGTTCAGTTCGGTTTGCAATTCTGGAGTTTCCAGTCCAAACAATTTCTTGTCTTTCGAAGACGAAGCCTCAACTTTAACATCACCAAGCTTTAGAATTCCATCATATTTTGACTTTCCTGTTTTTGAATCTTTTTCTTTGTTTAGTTCGGTT
Organism: Paramuricea clavata; assembly: GCA_902702795.2. Taxonomy (NCBI): domain Eukaryota; kingdom Metazoa; phylum Cnidaria; class Anthozoa; order Malacalcyonacea; family Plexauridae; genus Paramuricea; species Paramuricea clavata. Next base: position 17,360 of record CACRXK020005294.1, read on the forward strand.
TGAAATTCCGGAGTTGCCAGTCCAAAAGATGCCTTTTCTTTCGAAGATGAAGCTTCAACTTTAACATCACCAAGCTTTAGATTTCCATCATATTTTGACTTTCCTGTTTTTGAATCTTTCTCTTTGTTCAATTTAGTTTGAAATTCTGGAGTTGCCAGTCCAAAAGATGTCTTGTCTTTTGAATATGAAGCTTCCAATTTGGCATCAAAAAGCCTTACATTTCCATCATACTTTGACTTTCTTGTCTTTGAATCTTTCTCTTTGTTCAATTTCGTTTGAAATTCTGGAGTTGTCAGTCCAAACGATTGCTTGTCTTTTGAATATGAAGCTTCCAATTTGGCATCACGAAGCCCTACATTTCCATCATACTTTGACTTTCCTGTTTTTGAATCTTTCTCCTTGTTCAATTTAGTTTGAAATTCTGGAGTTTGCAGTCCAAATGATTGCTTGTCTTGTGAATATGAAGCTTCCAATTTGGCATCACCAAGCCTTATATTTCCATCATACTTTGACTTTCCTGTTTTTGAATCTTTCTCCTTGTTCAATTTAGTTTGAAATTCTGGGGTTTCCAGTCCAAACGATTGCTTGTCTTTTGAATATGAAGCTTCCAGTTTGGCATCACCAAGCCTTATATTTCCATCATACTTTGACTTTCCTGTTTTTGAATCTTTCTCCTTGTTCAATTTAGTTTGAAATTCTGGAGTTTGCAGTCCAAACGATTGCTTGTCTTTTGAATATGAAGCTTCCAGTTTGGCATCACCAAGCCTTATATTTCCATCATACTTTGACTTTCCTGTTTTTGAATCTTTCTCCTTGTTCAATGTAGTTTGAAATTCTGGGGTTTCCAGTCCAAACGATTGCTTGTCTTTTGAATATGAGGCTTCCAATTTGGCATCGCCTAGCCTTAGATTTCCATCATATTTTGACTTTCCTGTTTTTGAATCTTTCTCCTTGTTCAATTTAGTTTGAAATTCTGGCGTTTCCACTCCCAAAGATTTCTTGTCTTTCGAATATGAAGCTTCTAATTTGGCATCGCCTAGCCTTAGATTTCCATCATATTTTGACTTTCCTGTCTTTGCATCCTTTTCTTTGTTGAATTTAGTTTGATATTCTCCAGCTGTCAGTCCAAACGTTTTGTGGTATTTTGAAGACGAAGCCTCAATTTCGATATTTCGCGCTTTTATGTTCCCGGAGTATTTTGATTTTGCTGCTGGTGTTTCCTTCGATTTTTCAAGCCCAAATCCGTACTCTCCACCTTTCAATGCAAATGATTTTGAGTGTTTTGAAGTAGCTCCAGAAACTTCAAATTCTCCTTTGCTGATGTATGCTGATGTTGATCGTTCACCAGATTCTAAATTTTCGTTTCTTGTTATACCACTTTGAAAATCGCCTATTTTTGTTTGAACTGTTGTGGATCCGTTGCTGGTAGAGGCTCCGAGAGAGACGTCTTTAGACTGGGCTGTGGCAGATATAGCATTTTTTCCAAGCGATGCTCCGATTGCAGTATCCCCTGAGCGAATGTTCATATCAATGCCTTGATTTGTTAAACCAACTCCTATACTGTTTTCCCCATTTTGCAAAGATAATGAAGCACCAGATGATCCACCAGAAGCACTAAATCCTTTATCACCAACTTGACCACGAACTCCAATTTCGTGTTTTGAAGCGGAAAATCCAACACCGACATCATCAACTTGCAGAGATGCTGCACCACCGTCTTTTCCTGCTCTAACATTAAATCCTAAATTAGAATTACGCATTTGTGTTATTTGGCTATGTTTAGAAAGATCTGTGTTTACAGATTGTTTTACTTCATTGGCAACAGTTCCAGAAAATGACCCAATTGTTGCATTATGCTCCATTTCCATGAATTTCTCGCTTTGATGAATTCCTAACTCAACACTTGTCTTACTAATGCCAAAATTAAATCCCGACGTCGTCTGAGATCGATAACTGGTTATTTTTTCCGATATTACATTATCGACAAACTTAGCAATGTCACCGTTTGCTGTTACAGCTGAGCCTTTCAAATACACGGTACCTACTTTAAACTCGTTATTAATAGATCCACGAACGTGAATCCCACTTGACTTTTCAACAAATTTCCCCTTGTCACAACTTTCACTCGCACCATATTTGCTGGGAACTGGTAGGCACCCGCTTACAACAAAGCCGAGAGTTTCTGTTTGCTTTTTAGCTTCAACTTCCGTCTGCTTAGAAATTACATTAAGATTTTCAACATATCCGGAGATTGCTCCAGTATCCAAGTTACTAGCTGCCAATGTAACGTTTTTGCAATTAATGAAATTTGCTTGGCCAAGCACATTTATGTTCTGATTGATAATTTTTTTCTCTTTTCCCCATCCTTTCTCTTCTGTAATATCGAAGGACATAAAACCAAAGTTTACCGAGGAACTTCTTTCTGAATATGAGTTGTTCAATTCAGCTCCTTCGAATTTAACATTTTCTGCATCGACAACCAAATTCTTGGTGTCCATTTCCATTGCGTTTTTAACAAAAACATTTTTGCCCTTCATAACGAGATTTCCTCCAACTTGTAGTTTTGAACCGGCTAGCTGTTGTTGATGAAGTTGTTTGTTTGACTCTCCACACGATAACCCTTTTTCTGGGGAAAAAGAGAATCCACTCGTATGTCTCTCTTCTGACTTTGATAATATTCTGTCCTGGATCAAGACAGTTCCTGCAGCTTCAAGAAACATATCACCTTGAACAGCACTATCGGTTCCAGTAATGCGGATATTTTCTTTTGATTTCATACAAACTGGACCTCGAGAATTTATCAATGATTTATGGCTTTCTTCAGTTCTATGTACGCTTCTCTTTGTTCGAAACCAGTTCTTTTTGACACTTACTTCTTCACGGATGGTTATTTTATCTTGGATTATAATATTTTTCTTGGCCGAAATAAAAACTCCTTTCTCTGCAGTAAATTCTGTTGCTGTTGCTTGAACTTTGCCTTCTTCTGCTTCAACTGCAACTATTCCTTTGGATGATGAGATACCTGATTTGGTGACAGTTGAATAAGAAGATGACTGTCTAGAAGAACTAAAGAATCCTCTACGGCTAGAAGAATTTGAATGACGTTCCACCACAGGATCAATAATTACATCTCCTTTGGCTTTAACAATTGCTGCCTGATCACCAGAAATTGAAGTACCGCTCAGTGATACTGAACCTTTTCTTGCTTCAATCTTTGCAATTTCACCAGCTTTAACTTCAGACAAATTCATGTTGACATCTCCTGACTTTGATTCAAGAGAAATAGACTTTTGTGATGTAATTGATGAGTCATTTACTTTCATTGTTTTATCTGACGTAATCGATGCTCCTTTGCTCCAATTTAACGAAGCATTGTCAATATTCACGGATCTTGCATTTAAATCTAGTTTGTAATTTTGTTGAACAACACATCTTGAAAAAATTACATCCTGATCTGACACAACTAAACCAAGTTGATCAGAAATTTTTAAATCTTTATAAATTCCATCTCCCTTAAGCAATTTATTGACTTCATTAATCTTGTTTGTCTTCATTTGTAGACTTCTAAACTGATGATCAGCAGTTAAACTCCCGTTCTTGTTGTAAGCTAGGTCAATTCCATTTTGACTTTCAATTTTCGCATTGTGTGACTCAATTTTGCCAGTGGCCTTTACCTTTCCTTGGGATGACTTGATCAATGCCGTTTTACTCTTTATATCCCCAACTTGAACGTCCTGTTGACCAGATAATACTGCTAGTTCGCTGCGAACATTGCTAGCTTTTATCGTTCTGCTTTCCATGTGAATATTTTTCCCTTTTATGTTTTCTGCATCGACTGTTTTTGTCGCTTGTACTTGTAAGTTGTCAGCCTGGATGTTTTTAAGACGTACGTTATTTGCGGCATTGACACTTGCATTCTTTGCATCTAATTTTGAAACATTGATATTATTGCTTTCCATGTGAACACTTTTCCCTTTTATTCTTTCTGCAACGATTGTTTGACTTGATTTTACATTTAAATTGTCAGAGTTAATGTCTTCGAGGCGTGCATGATTGGTCGCATTTAAAACAACGGTATTTGCATCTACATTTGTTGCGCTGATATCTTTGGCTTGCAGTTGAACATTGGAACCTTGGATGTCTGTTAGATCTACTACTTTACTTGCTTGAACATCTAGTAAGTTCGTTGATTTGATACCTTTAAGCTTTATATTCTTGGCTGTCATGACAGCGTTCTGAGCACACACCTCTGTAGCTTTCAAGTCTTTGCCTCCTTGTATTTGGAGTTGATCACTCGTAATTTTTTCTGCTTCAACGGATTCACGTGCATTCACATCCAACGTTTTAGTTTTGATGTTCTTAAGTTTTGCTTCATCAGTCGTAACCTGTGCATAGACAGCATCAACGTTTTCCATGTTTAGTTTTTCTGAATATATTACCATTGCCACCGCTTTCTTTTCTCGTTTACTCAAAACGACATCTTTGGCACTAGCTAAGAAATCCACAGCAAATAAGAAACCTTCATCGCGAAATACTTCAACAAATGCGGCTTCATACAGGAAGTCAGTAAATGTAACACCTTCACCAAACGAGTAAAATCCAGATTCAAAGATGCCATCCTGTTGTTGACTTTGCATTTTAGGATCTGAAAATCCAAACTTTTTTCTGACTGATTTCTTTATTCTGATTGCTCTTTTTTTCATTAGCTCACGTATCGCCCTCGCTCTTTCTGGAATTTTTAGTAATTTTTCCTTTAAAATGTTGATCTTCGTGTATCGTTCACTCTCGATTGTTAGGATATGCACTAGTTCCGTTGCATCAAACGACTTGATACCGTTCTTCAAAATTAGAGCAACAAAATCGTTAACCATGTCATACATCCTCGCAATCCTCAAATCAACTTCGGTTCCTGTAACTATATCCTTCGAATTCATCAGGGTTTTTAATTTGGTCGAATCTTGTTTACTAGCATCGGGAGTAATCTGTGATTGAATGTTCCTCAGGGACTCTGCTGCTTTCGACCATGCCTCTAAACTCTTCGAATCAGGCGTGCAGGCAACATAGGTTAAAAATTTGAACAGCAACACGCTCAAATTCTCGTATCTTTTACACGAGCGAAGAGAAGAACCACCCAGAAAACAGGCAATGCTTTCTAACTTAAGCTGCTCTTTACCAACCAATTGGCAACAAGTGACGTCATTCACATCAGAAATTACTTTACCAGGAAGATTTAACAAGAATGGTGCTTCGAGATACGTCATCTGTGCACGACAAATACCACTGTTAATCATGGTTAAATCAGACTGGAAGAAAATATTAGAGGAGTCGTTCTCGGAATCAATAATACCAGAGTTCATTATTGCCCATGGTTCGATGCTCAGTTTGTTGAATCCATCAATCGTTCCTGCAGTTGTAATCCATTCTCCTTTCACGTCAATTTCCTCACATGAAATTCTACTTTTCTCGGAAAGTGCCATGTCCATTTCGGCGTTTAAACTAAGAGTATGAACTTCTGACAAACATCCTGAAACTTTGATGTTATCACTTTCAACTTTCATAATTGATTCTTTTTGGCCTTTAGTCGAACCTTCCAAAGAGAGGTGACCATTTTCGTTGACGATTTTTAATAGAAGGTCTCCTTCTACGGCTATATTTCCATCTTCTGCTTGTACAAATGATTCACCAATGAAGATTTCAACAGAACCAGCACATTCAACACTGCCGTCTACACTGAAAGTATTCTTAACTTTAACCAAGGATTTCTTTTCTTCGGAGCTTCTTCCCATGCATCTCATCTGTCCATAAACATTCACGTTGTTTGCGTGAACTTCCGAACACTCTAGAACACTGTCAGTTTTTATTGTAGCCATTTCACAGTCTAGAACTGCATCTGTGCAAACAAACAGATTTTCTGTTCCAAATATAACTTCACGAATTGCTTCATCGACTTCAAGAGTATCAACAACAGTTGACTTGTTTGAACCTCCAAACGATACCGTGCCTTTCCTTACCACATCAGACTCCAGCGCATTTCCAGAAGAAAGATAAAGTGATTTTACTTTAAATGAATCCAGGACTACGAATTTTGAGGGTTCTTCTGAATTGTTGTTGTCCTCTTGTTCAATCTGGATGAATTGAACACGAACATCTTCCAATTTACATTCTTTTGTTAGACTCAAACACTTGTGTAGACTGAGAACCATTATAGAACTCTCACCTTCGTTTTCGTTTGACAGCTGTTGATTTATTTCCGGACATATGATACTTGAATCGATTTTTAAATCAGCCTTTTTGCATTTCACTTCAAGTTGATCAGGAGGGATAAAATGCCGCTCACCTTCGCTTTTTCCACCAATCACATTCAACATAAGCTCTTTTTCTGATTTTGAATGAATAAATAGTTGTTTGTCGACAAGGATTTGGCCACACAATGATGTTGCACCAAGAAAATTTGTAGAAATTCTAAGACTTGGTGAAGACTTTATCACACCAGTTTCATTAGAGACAATCATCGCATCAATGGTCATGTTTCCTTCTGATCCAATTGTGCCAGAGTTGAAAAGCTCTTTGTCACATTCAATGTGAAGTAAGCTGGAGGAACGATCAATTGTAGATAGTTTTATTACTCCGTTGTTTCTCAAGGCCTCGCAGTAAATGCTAAGATCTGAACCAAAGGCCCCCAAAGCCCCATCAACAACAAGAGATTCCTCACAGTAAACGTTGGTTGTTAAGTTAAAATTCTCTATGATTTCTGATTCTTTGTTTTCTTTCGATTTGCTTATCATGACTGCTTGATTGCTGATATTCAGCCATCTTGTGATCACATCAACTTCATTGACATTTGATTCACAAGTGAGTTCGGCAACTCCACCAGGCAGAACGCACACACTTGCTGTTTCTGCTTGGATTCCATGAGAACTTAGTTTTCCAGACAAGAGAAAATTAGCGCTTTCATATTCATTTTCAGCCCACATGTTCAAGCTGCCTTCCTCAGCAAGAAGAACTTGTGTGACAACGAATTGCGGACGCTCTCCGAAGAATTCCAGATGAACTTCTTTTGCAACACATAAAGCGTCACAAACAACTCGTTCTCGCACCTGGAGAAAGAGATGATGATAAGCATAGATATTTCCAAACCAAATATCCTCAATTTTCTTATATAAAGCCACAAGAAGATCTTCATTGCTGTGGATAGAACTCCCTCTTGCTTGTTTCAGATAACCAAGAGTTAAACTAAGATTTTTATCACTGTATAAAACACTGTTATTTTCAAATTCCTCACCAATGATTAGCTCACCACCTTCGTGAACACGGACACTGGATGTTCGAAAAATTCGGAAATTACCAACCACACAAAGTTTGTTAAATTTTGTAAGCACAGCGTTATCATGGAAAAGAAAGTCTCCTTTCACAAAACCAGACAATTCTCCACATTTCCATGTCCACGGTTTTGCCAATCTTGCAGTTCCGTCGACTTGCAAAGTTAATTCCTTGCTCTGAAGTTGTGAACAATCATTAATATCTTGTTTCACTACACACTTTATTGATGTAGAGGAAATTACACCATGTTTCCACTTCCAGGTGTTCAAACTTCCACGTATCAATTCTTTCTCCACTTTATCTTTATCGTAAGTTGCTCTACTTCCTTCCCTACAGATATTATTAAATTCAGTGTAGATACTACGATCATCTACTTCGACCGTTGGATCGACTTCTTCATTCAAAATGGATATCAAACGTTTAGAATCAAGACTTCGCACAGTTAGAAGTAATCGAGGATCATAAGACGAAGAGCTTTGCTTTGGATTTTCTTGTACGCAAATACTTGACAAAAATCCAGATTCTTTTTGCAATGCAGTGTAACTGCGAAACCCTCTTGATGCTGTATCATACTCGGAATCCTCACAGAGCATCAAGGTGTCGCAGATCAACAACAGGTACTCTTTAGCACAGATTCTACCAAAATTTGTCAAGTTCCCTTCGACAATTTCTAAATACAGTTTGTTTGTTTCGGCCTTGGTATTGTGTTGATCTGACGAGTCAGTCTTTGCATCCTGTTTATAGGATGGGTCGATCTTGCTGTTCTGTTCTAACGTGCTTGGTGGAGTTTTATATCCATTGAAACTGTCCGTGTGTTGATTTTTCGTCTTATTTGTTTTCATGATATCTTTATCGGATACGTTGTCTGTGAAGACCTTTTCTCCTAGAATCCCGCTCACACTTACATGCAGATTGCCAGATATAACTCGAACATTCAGACTATTAAATGACGTAGTGCATGTTACTGTGCCATTCAGGAATACGTTAGAGCCATCTTTGAGATACACTGCCAAACGTTGGCATTTTATGACGGCCCCAGTGTCCACATATACGTCGCTACTGCCTGGATTTCCTAGAAAGGAAAACGCAAAATATGGGTAAAATGAATACATATATCATTCAGAAAATGTATATATTAAAGAAGGCAGAAAGTGTAAAGTTTAATGTTACAGGACAATGATTATATATAGGGACTTTTTAAGAATTAGTCGGTGGGGGTGGAAATGAATCAAGAAAATTAAAGGGATCTACTTAGGAGGTGGTTAACTGGAAAATTGTGAACATGTGGGTTTGGGGATCCTCTCGGGAGGACCTTTCCCAGCTTTCAGTAATCAGTATGGGAATATTAAAATATTGTTGTGAACTACAGTGTAAGCTGTTCGTCTCTTTTCTGCTTATATTTTAGACAAAAGGGACCAGTCGGCTTACATGTTAAAAAGGCCCGAATTCAAGATTGACAGTACGAGGGTGGGGGGGGAGGCGATGCAAAGTATATCTTGAACCTAAGTACGGAGACGTGACAGTACAAGGAACAAACTTAAATTTTTCATTTTTAATAAAATAACATTTATTAGAATCGGTAAGCAAGCAGGAGGGAAATGCAACGACGACGGCTATTGATCACTGATCTAGAAATGAATGAATAAAATCCAGTTTTAAATATCGTCTTCTCTCTCTGTCTCACGCGTACGCCTATTATACAAGCTGGGGCAACTGATATACTTAGATTGGTTGTAGAACTCTTCTCAACCATAACAGCTGTCTTAATTAAATAACCTCGATCCCCAAGCTGTATTAGTTTTATATACGATGGAAATAGACGACATGCATGTTTTCTTTACAATTTAATTCACCGAGCTTGTTTGCCGTCGTGTTGCCATCCAACATGCCTAAGCCAAGGTCCCTAATCCAGCGGCAATTTGAATAACATTATTTTCATGTAATTATCAAAGACAAGAAAGAGTTTGTAATTATATGATTTGAAACTATGACCGAGATTTATAACATACTTTGATTTAGAACCATTAAAATAAACAATACGAGGACGCAGGGGCGAATTCAGCGTTTTGGGTGACCGGTTTACTAGGTCCACACAACCATTAGGGGGGTCCGGGGGCATGCTCCCCCGGAAAATTTTTAAAATTTGGGCCTCTGAAACAGCATTTCCTGCGTTCTGGCGTCACTTTTTAAATGAATTTAATGATTAGAAAATATATCTTTTAAGAGAATTTTGGACTAACACGCAGCTCAAACGATGAATTGAACCTTTTCGGAAACCTATTAGCTAGTACTGAAAATATAGGATTGGCAACTGAATTGCTGACGCATCAATAGTTATTATAAGTACAAGTAGAGATGCTTTTAATATAAACATAGTTGTAATTTTAGATTATACGCTTTCGAACCAAATTTAACAATGAACTAGAAACCAAACTGCAAGAGCGTGAATAAAGCTTCACAAATAATCACAATCATTTCCTGATTCTCTCTCGCCAACGCAATGATTCTGTCACGCAAGATTATACGTACATTATCATATTTCGCGCTATCATGAGTATAGACTGTAGTTACACGTATAAACATCGATACGTTTGTTTATGAATCGATATTTACTATACTGTAAGTAGAAATAGCTTACTGTTATAACTTTAGACAATATACTTCTCAACAAACCTTCAAAATGAACAAGAAATCCATGTAAATGCTTCTATCGCCAACGCAAAGATTCAGTCACGCAAAATTATAAACATATTTCGCGCGTCCTCGAGTTCTGTTAACATTCATGCCCAGTTTTCTCTAAATACTGCTCGACTCACAGGTTTATGACCGGTTTACATCCGCCGGAGCACAGCCGTTTAGCCAATCGAATGGCGTATCGACCGGTTTACTCTCATGGAGAAAACTCTGACCACCGGTTTACTCATAATTGCGGGCAGTTATGTGTGATTCATGTGATGTTTACAAGTCCACGACCCACGACGATATATTCGCAGATTATTAGTCTAGTATTACAACATTTCGTAAGAGGAAACCATGCAGGGCGATAAGTCCTTATAATTATACGCTCGGTAATCCGTAATCAAATTTCAACAACAGTGTTTATTAAGTGGCGTAATAGATTAGACAACATCAATTTTATGAAACAGAAGATTCTTTAAATTAGTTATATACATGGAAGGTTTTTTCTCTCTTTGGAAAATCTGACAGGTTTATATAAACCTGTCAAACCTGTCTAAATCCGCACCTGGACTTATCGACCGGCGAATAACAAAGAAAATCACGTGCGCTATCACGTGAAGATGCGACCTTTGGACATGCCTAGTACATAATTAAAACTTTCGCTTTAAGTGTAACTGCAGTGTAGCCAGTGTTTAATATTTATCACTTATTTACTGAGACAGAGAGAAACAGTGCGTTTTGTGGACCCGCGAGACCGTCGATAAAGAAACAACAAATTAAAGAACAAATGAACGGAAAAACATGAAATATTTTATTATTAAAACGTTATATTAAACACTGTCTACACTGCAGTTACTTAAAGCGAAAGTTTTAATTACGTACTAGGCATGTCCAAAGGTCGCACCTTCACGTGATGGCGCGCGTGATTTTTTTGTTATTCGCCGGTCGATAACGTATTATCTCCCTCTCGCGTTGTTGTGAGGGAGACAGCCTCATTTCTGTCACTCTCACGTGATATGCTCTCAACCAATAAAACACTAGAAAAATGCGACTTTGACTATTGATATATAACAAGACGCCGACTCGGCGTTAACCTCGGGTCGGTGGATAGGGGATCGTCTGGTAAATATCCAAAAATTGTGTAAATCACGATAGTTTAATAGTTCACTAGTATAAATGGTGAATCAGTTAATCAAAGCTCCGTTTT
>CACRXK020005295.1:0-28561 GCA_902702795.2 Paramuricea clavata
GCTCATCAGCACAGTGCACCGATGATGAGCTTCCACATACCAAGAATATATATACTATAGAAGACAGTGTGGTGGATGTGGGACACTACAGAACTTTATATACTACACATTATGCCTAAGCCTTTATGCGCACGCTCACTGCATATCACAGTTTAAAAACGGCGATAAAGCACATAAGTAAAGACATTGTAGCGCCCTTCAAGGAAAGCTCAAACAACGGCAACTGTGGACAGCTGTTTCGCCCTTTTTGGGGCTCATCAGCACAGTGCACCGATGATGAGCTTCAACATGTATATATATATATATATATATATATATATATATATATATATATATATATATATATATATATATATATATATATATATATATATATATATAGATATATATATAGTTTTCGTTTTACCTCAAAAAACCACAACAGTCTGTTTCAAAAAACCACAACAGTCTATTTTAAAACGAAAACTATATTACGCTCTATCTATATGGTATTGAGCACTGTTTGTGTTTCGTAAACCAAACAAGCTATATATATATATATATATATATATATATATATATATATATATATATATATATATATATATATATATATATATATATATATATATATATATATATATATATATATATATATATAGATATATATATATATATATATATATATATATATATATATATATATATATATATATATATATATATATATATATATGGCCTTTAGGTCATATTGAGCGCTCTACAGGATGAGCCATGCCGCTTACGCATTGCGCACGCTCACTGCTTGCAGTTTGAGCGCTCTGGCATGGTTTTGATGTCCCACAATCGTGAGGCATCAAAGGTAACTATAAATAAGAGTTACTTTCATCCTGCTCATCAGCACTACACCGATGAGGCCCATTAGGCCGAAACGGTACCGTCTGTAGTTAGATAGATAGATAGATATATATATATATATATATATATATATATATATATATATATATATATATATATATATATATATATATATATATATATATATATATATATATATATATATATATACATATCTGCTTCCGTTGGTAGGGATGCAACTGCCTGAAAATATATAAGGTGAATTTCGACGTTTCGAGCGAAGGCCCTGGAGTTACTGAAATTCACACATGCATGCACGTATGTAGGTTAGCCAGTGACAGACATAACCAGATTTGAGTAAAGGTAGGATAGGTAGCACATGTTGTGAATTAAGAATGTTTTCTGAGAGATTGAAGGACAAAGCCAACAGACGAGTTTTATCAGATAGATTGCATTTTACCCCGCCCTCCCAGATTTACGTCCTTGAGTCACTTCAATAATCGAGTAACCACACACTCCAACGAACATGAATATACAGTTAAACTTCGCCGCACAGGCTCCAAAAAAACTCCAAGACAATACATTTCCTTCTAAAAATAAGCCATTAATACGGCCACACTGTTAACACGTGGGCGTATTAACGAAGTTCTATACATATACATAAGTAATACGTCAAATTAAACACACGAGGCAAAGTTCATAAAATTTTATTTTTATACATTTACTGAACAATTTCGTGTGTATCATAACTTCTAAAACGAGTTAATTCAAGCCCAGACTTGTCAGACGACGATAGGTTTTGATTTCATCCTTCTGAATTTGTAATGAATTTGATAAGCTATAATTAAGATACCACAAAGTTAGGTATGTATCAGTTCTACATGACAGGAACATTCTTTTAGTGCTTCTGAATTTTACGAAACGATAAGAAACTTTATTATGTCACTCTTACTGTGATATATAAAAAATGCCAATTAAGTTAGCATTTTCTGTCCATTTTCAACAACAACAACAACAACAACAACAACTTTTATTGTACTTCAAAGTATTACAATCTTACATATATTGAAAAAAAAGACAAATAAATAAACAATTGGAGAAGTACATGTCACCTGTAATAACCATTAACGGCTAGCCTAGACAGGTGACATTTATATTTATACACATGAATTACTTAGTTTTAAAGACAGTGAAGCTGATATAAACGGAGCAACATATTACAAACACAAACAAGAGTCATGTTGTGAGACAAAGCGAGTCTAAGTTAATCGGTATTATTGTAGATATTAATTAAATACTTCTTAAATTTGGATTTGAAGGAATATTTTTGTAGGGTTTTGAAGGATTCATCAAGAGAATTCCAGATTTTCGGACCTTGAAATCTAATGCCAAATTTACCATAATTTGTTCGAATTTTTGGAAGACAATATGAAGATTTAGAAGCCAAACGAGTGTTATATTGATGTTTACTACAAACAGGAGTAAACATTTCATCAAAAACTTTTGGAAGTGTTCCTTGATTATATTCATACATAAATAATGCGGTATTAAATAAAACAATATCAGGAACTTTTAAAATGTTTAGTTTAAAGAAAAGGGGGCTTGTATGTGCTTGGTAATTGGAAAAAGATATAACACGTATAGCTTTTTTCTGAAGAGTTATTAAAGGTTTAATAGTAGAGGTATAAGTATTGCCCCATATCATTACTCCATACGTCAAAAATGGATATATAATGGAGTAATAGATATTGACAAGAATACGAGTATCAACAAAATGTCTCAATTTTAGCAATATACCTATACTTCTTGAAATTTTTTTTGACACCTGATGAACATGATCTTTCCAACTTAGACTCCAGTCCATCATAACTCCTAGATACTTAAAACTGATCTCTTGCTTTATTGATTTTTGATTAATTTTAAGTTCCATGGAAAAATTAACTTTTTTTTGAGGAGGATGGAAAACTACAAAATTAGACTTTTCAACATTTAATGACAATTTATTAGCACATAGCCATTGGTGAATATCATAGAGATATTTATTCAGTGAAGTTTCGAGAATATGTAGGTTTTTATGTGCAAGAAAAAGATTAGAGTCATCGGCAAAGAGATGGAAATCCAGTGATTTGGCCGAATTACAGAAATCATTAATATAAATGAGAAATAACAAAGGCCCCAGTACTGAACCTTGAGGAACGCCAGTGCATACTTCTTCTAATTCAGAAGAAGCACTGCCTACTGAGACAAACTGTTTTCTATTATCCAGGTAAGATCGAAACCACTCCTTTACAACACCCCTTATTCCATAATGTTCAAGTTTTTGTAATAAAATATAATGGTTTACAGTATCAAAAGCCTTGCTTAGGTTAAGAAAAATACCGCAACTATAGAGTTTATTTTCAATAGATTTTTGTATTTTGTCAGTAATCTGTAAAATTGCTTGAGTTGTAGAATGATTAGAACGAAAACCAAATTGATTTTCAAAGAGTATGTTATGTTTTTTGATAAAATTCATTAATCTACTTTACATTAATTTTTCTAAAATTTTATTGAAGATTGAGAGTAAAGATATTGGACGATAATTAGACATTTCAAGTCTTGATCCTTTCTTATATACAGGAATAACTTTAGCAATTTTTAGTTTGTCTGGCACAAGTCCTGAGGAAAAAGATATATTGAAAAGATGACTCAGAGGCTTCGAAATAAGGAGTTTAAGAATTTTTAATAATCTGATGGGGATACTATAAGGTCCAGTGGCTTTACTTGCATTGAGTCCATCAATTTCTCTTTCAATTTCATCTGGCGTTGTTGGAATAAGGAAAACACTTTGGCTTTGTTGTTCCCCTAGGTAATCATGTATAGAGCAGTTTACATTTGGAATTATTTCAGATAAATTTGGGCCAATACTAGCAAAATATTTATTAAATGAATTAGCAATATTTATGGGATCTGTTATTTTGGAATTATTTATTGTTATTTTATTGGGGAAATTAGATTTAGATTGCTTTAAAGTAACCAATTGTTTTATGCCGAACCAAGTCCCTTTAATATTTTTGCTATTATTCAAAAAATAATTATTATAGTAAGATTTTTTGCTAATTAAGAGGAGATGTTTTATTTTATTACGATAATATTTAAATTTAGAATGATAATATTTGTTTCTAGTTTTTATATAAGATTTATACAATTTATTCTTAATGGTAATAGATGCTCGAAGACCATTAGTTATCCAGGGTTTGGCTAAAGTTTTAGCTTGTTTATTAGATAATTTTATTATTGGAGCATGTTTATCAATGATAGTTGAAATTTGTAAATAGAAAGAATTAAATATTTCATTAGCATCATTGCTAGAAGGTAATATCTCATCCCAATTGACAGACTGGGTCTCATTGATAAGATCCTGTTCATTCAGTTTGGAATAATCACGTCTATACCGATCCAATTTTGTCAAAACTCTTGATATCTTACTGATGATTAGAAAATTAGGGAGATGATCTGTTATATCATATATTATATTACCGCTAACCGTATAATGCTCAATTGAATTTAGAAAAACATTATCTATTAATGTTGCAGAGTGATCTGTTATTCTTGTTGGTTGAAGAATATGAGGTTGAATGCAATATGATCCCAAAGCATTTAGAAAATCATCTGTTGGTTGATGAGATCTATAGTTTAATAAGTTAATATTAAAATCACCCATTATTATACAAAACTTATGTTCTCTAGAAATTTTGTCCACCGTTGCAATCAGGTGGTCTGAAAAAGTATCAAGACTGCTATTTGGATGTCTATAGATAATACAGCATACAATATTGCTTTGTGATTTGCATTCAACTTCAATATATAACGTTTCATATTGTATTACAGTACTATTTAAATCATCTCTAATATGAAATTGTATATCATTTTTTATATAAAATCCTACACCTCCTGCATTGGTAAGACTAGGTTTAAATATAAAAGAAAAATTAGGAATTGAGATATTACTTATATTATCCTTATTAACATTAAATTTGATTTCTGAAAGGCCAACAATATCAAATTGGTACCGTACGTGTGACAAGTGACAAGTTAGATTATCAAAATTAGCTGCTAAACTTCTAATATTACAATTAAATGCAATACAGAAAGTGAATCTTTGGAAATTAGATTGCCTATTTCATGATTATTCACAAAATCGTCAATTGCATAATAATTAAAGTTAATCTGAGGCGTAATGTTCCTTTCAATATCAAAGTCCGATAGATTTGGGATATTGTTTAGATTTGAAGATATTTCAAGTCTAGGTAATGACGTTAAATAAGAACTATCACTTCTGTCACACATCGTTTAAATAAAAAGCAATAATGAATAATTTAATAGGGTCTCTTAAAGAACATCATTGTTACATCGAAGTACTTATCTTGTCGCAGAAACCACATTATGGTCGTAGATCTTCCAGATTCTTGAATGAAGATATTATTCTTACAGGGCTTGTCGAATCTTTTCGAAGATAAATATTCCCAGAGTTTGTCCATATGAACTTAAAAAGCCATTCACGCTTAAATTTGAGGCACTCGTTAAATAATTCTTTCTTTCTTTCTTCGACTGAGACTTTCCGATATGTAAATTTTGTTTTCTGCGAATCGAGATAATCCCAGGTCTCTTGGTTTTGTCTTTTTAGTTTTTACGGCTGTGATAAAATTGATCATTGATTTCTCTACGTACGAATTTGACTATAATCCTTGGAATATTGGACCTTCCAGGATTTAATGCATCTTTATTCTGGATTGCTTGACTATACATTTTGACAGGCAAGCGATGACTGACGGAAATATCTTCTCTTTTGATATTTAAACCAATAATTGAACCCAGTTCAACAACTAAATCACTTGTATCTTCATCAGTGGTCACAGGTACACCACTTACTTCAATACATTCGCGTCTAGAATATTGTTCGAAATTGTCAATGTCTTCTTTAAGCCTAGTTCTCATTCATCGCAAACTGTCACCGACGATCGGCGACGCTTATCGCCGATACTCGCCGAGCGCGAATGCACGAAAGTTCTCATACAGCGGTGATCGTCGCAGATGACAGCCAATGTGTTTCGAAATTTCCCACCAAGGCACAAAATTTCCCCATTCAACGTAAAGTTCATGATTTCTGTCAAACTTCAGTTGATTATTTCCTTGCTTGTTGAGGAAAAAACAACTTTTACTCATTTCTCATAGATTTTTCAAGCATATGGCAGTCGGCGATGGTCGCAAGAAACAAACTTTTTTGTTTCCTGCGATGTCATCGCCGATGGTCGGCGACGATTACGGACAATCGGCGATATAATTTTTGATGCGTTCTCATAAATCGCAAGCCGATAGTTTACGATGAATGAGAACTAGGCTTTAACAGAGTTTAAGCTGTTCGATAGTCGAAAAACTTCATCCTTTAGAAATTTTTTGTTTTTCTTGGTTCACCTTCATATACTTTCCTTCCAGGTCTTCAACTTTTGTTGAAATTTCATCAAATTTATCACTTATTACAGATACTGATTAAACAAGACCTTCTACAGTTGTAGCACATTGATCAGGTTTCATCGCAATTGGCAGAAGTTTGCGGTCAGAAACCTCCTCTATAGCCGATAAAGAAATCTGATTTTCGTTTTTACTCATCTTGTCGCGTCACACATACAGAATACAAAATTGACAAATTATACAAAATTCAAACAAAATTTAAGCAAAATTTAGCAAAATTAAGCAAAATTTTGTGGAGCACAAATAAACCGCCATCTTGCTTCACTTACCTCTTCACTTACCTCGTTTTACGGAAATTTTATGGATATTCTAGAATCCCATAACTGCAACACACAAATAACAGACTTGGAATCAATCACGATTCAAGTTTTATCAATGACAACATAAAGCAAAAATATCTTACTTTTTGGAAACACAATCCCGAAACCTCCTCCAAACTAAAGTTCAATTTACAACACGTTCAAAACAGAATACCAACTAGAATAATATCTTTTAACAATGAAAAATCCAGTCAATTAGATTTTGAGTGAGCAACCACAATTTAACGATAGAGTTAGATCGCTATCAAAAAATACCAAGGGAAGAACGACTGTGTTAAATCTGCCAGTCAAGGGGAAGTGGAAGATGAACACCAGTTTGCCAATTCGTGTAAAGCCTGTACATCAACCAAAGAGAGAACTTTTACACCACTCAAAGAAACAAATTTACCATTGTCACAGAACAGACCTAATTATCAATCTCGTTCCCCGAGCCTGCGATCGTCGGGAAAGAACGTGAGGCTCTGGAATAATCCGTTTCGGGGAGGAATCTCATTGGCCGTTGAAAAGGAATGCGTACTTCAATCTTAGCCAGGATCTCTGGCTTCCGGTAACGGATTATTCCAGAGCCTCACGTTCCTTCCCGAGGATCGCAGGCTCTGGGAACGAGATTGACACAATTAGTAGATATAATGAAATCTATGATTATTTTATCGCTGTCGAAATATATTTCTTCCTGTTTTATGGAAAGAAATAGATGCCTTGAAATTGGGATTGCTGTCAACTAATTAAAGTACTATTTCTCTAATCTGAGAAGGTTGACTGAAAACGTTTCCTATACTTTGTAAATAGATCTTCTTACTTGGTATTTGTTATTTGTTATTGGGATCGACTATGGTTATTGTAATATATATATATATATATATATATATATATATATATATGTATACTTTTTACCACTTGTTGAAATAACTTAGAATTTCTACCTTTTTTACTCTATATCAGACTATTTGCATTTAGACTATTATGCTTTAGCAATATCTGTAATTTAAGGTCATGCCAATAAAGCTATTATAAACTGAACTAAACTAATCACCCTTGCTTGTAGGAAGCATGACCGATGTGGGAGGATTTGGCTGCCCAAGGTGGCCAGGTTAAGATAAAACTCATACTAGGGTTAACCTTTTGAAAACCAGAGCATCTGGAGAAAACCCTCGAAGCACAGCAGAGAACTAACCACAACTCTACTTAAATGAGTTTTCAAATACATGAATTAAGTCAGACCAGGGTCGCCCATCAAGCAACGATACCCTGTCCTCATCCTTCAGTATAGCAGCCTTAAATAACTTACTTTTTTATACTTTTTATTCACATAATCAATTTGGATTCAATTTACCCTATGCGAATAAGTACTAAATATTATTTTATTCAGACAAGAAAAGAACGGATGATTCCAGCAGAATCATTATCACAGCGACAACAGTGGGTGCTGGCGTATTTCTTAGCATCGTGCTTATCGTCTTATTGGTAAAATACAAACGACGGAAGCGGGCTCCAAAATTATCAACTCCTGTCAATATTCCATTGGAGACGAATGAAACTTCACCAGAACCATTGCCAGATGATGAGGTAAATTATGGGCTCACTGAACCTCTAGAACTGATAGAGCTATCTAGTATAAGTAAAGTTACTTTAGTTTGTACTCGAACTTCGCTTTGATGTATAAAGAGAATAATGAAAAAAATTCTCGAACTCAAATTTTGAAAATCAGGGGGGTGTCTTTTCCAACAAACTAAAAATATATGGCTTGCGCACGAGATTTAAAAGTTTTAATCGTGTTTTGAGGTAATGGGTGGAAAATGTGTTGGGTGTTTAATTGCTGCACGAAATTTCAAACAATTTACTTCAGTTTAAGCCTTTAACTATTCACGCAAACTTACATTTTTTTCTAAAAAATCAGGCATGCTTAATTAGGTAAAGGCATTAATTAAGCATGCGAAAGGCTGATTTTTTAGGAGAAAATGAATAGGTATAAACAAAAGCAAATTGTCTGAACTTTTGTACAGTATTTAAAACCCCAACACATTTTCTATCCATTAACTCAAAATACGATTAAAGCTTTTAAATTTCGTGCGCAAGCCATTTTTAGTTCGTTGGAAAAGAAACACCCCCCTGGTTTACACAATTTGAGTTCGAGTATTTTTTTCATTATCCTACATTATGAAGGGTATTCAAGGAATCTATATATAACAAAAACCTGCTACCACGAGCTGTTTTGCGAATTTGAGAGCAATTTCAAGTCTGTTCAGTTTTTTTTATACATCCTGTATATGTATAATTTCAGGTCTACGTGAAATCTGAGGGTAAGATGAATCCAGTGTGGAGTCTTTCTGGAAACCAAGGTGTCGAAAGGCATCAAGCACCAGTGGCTGTGAACAATCAAACGGCGTCATACCAGGTGAGCATGTAGATCAGTGAGCACCAAATATAACTGAATCCAAAGATAACAGATGTAGGTGGTAAGGTGGGTAAAGAATTACTTGCTTGTTCAAGTGCTAATTATTTCTGAAGTTGATCTACCAGTTAACAGAAACGACCTCAATTTGCTACTTTTTGGCAGTTTGTAATCGAAGGTGTACGTGGTGGAAGTATCTATGGAGACATTGCAATTGATGATATCTCTCTCATGGATTCATGTCCAAGAGGTGAATCACTTGTGTACTAATAGCTATGTAGGCGGAAGAAGTACCATCAATCTTTTACAAAATAGAGTAGGAAAGCTGCATGGGGTCCTTCTTGCCACGTATGTATAGGTTATAACGCATTTTTATGATTTTAGAAAATCAACCTAGTAAACCGACTTCGATAGATAATAATGGAAGTTAAAAGGTGACAAGTTTCATTTGTCCTTTCCTCATGAATTATTAATAAGTTTTTTTAACAACGTTTACAGTTTCCACTACACCTGCAAGTTCACCATCTCAAACTAGCTCTCAAGGCAAGTGATGTTTTTGTTTGATTATTCATGTGATATATTGTACATATTAATGTGTACAGTTTTTATGTTGTTGTTTAGTAGTGTATGGTGAAGTTATGTATAGTGTTTGTGATGTGGCGTGTTTTGTGTAGTAAAAGGTTGGGGGGGGGATGCTAATCATCCTGGTTTGTAGGAAACACCTCAAACATGACCGATTTGGAAGGCTCAATTTGTGACAAAACAGAGTGGGAAACCTGGGGTCCTTCCTAGCTCATCCTTTGGTGCCATGTATAGGTTATAACATATTTTTACGATTTTAGAAAATCAACCTAGTAAACCAACGGTAAAGTCGACAAGTAAAAAGGTGACAACAACATTTTAGTTTCCATTACACCTGCAATTTCACCATCTCAAACTAGCTCTCAAGGCAAGTGATGTTTTTGTCTAATTAGGGGTGAGAGGGGGGGGGGGAGTGAGGAGGGATATGTTAATCATCCTTGATTGTAGGACGTATGACCGATGTGGGAGGCTCTGACTGCCTACGGTGGCCAGGTTAAAATAAAATGGTTAACTTTTTGAAAACCAGAGTATCTGAGGAAAGCCCTCGCAGCACAGCAGAGGACTAACTACAACTCTACTTAAATGAGTTTTCAAATACATTTATTAAGACAGATCAGGGTCGCCCATCAAGCAACAATACCTGGTCCTCAACCTTCACCAACAGGCTTAAATAACTTAATTTTGTATACTTTTTATTCACATAATCAATTTGGATTCAATTTACCCTTTCAGACAAGGGAACAACGGACGGTTCCAGCAGAATCATTATCATAGCGACAACATTGGGCGCTGGCGTATTTCTTAGTATCGTGCTTATCGTCTTATTGATAAAATACAAACGTCGGAAGCGGGCTCCAAAATTATCATTTCTTGTGAATATTCCATTGGAGACGAATGAAATTTCACCAGAACCATTGCCAGTTGATGAGGTAAATTATTTATGGTCATGGTGTTAGTGACACAGTGAATGGTTATTATATATGGGCCTTTAGGAAGAACAGCTTCGAATAGATATCGCTATTCAGTTAATATAAAGCAAATTAGTTTAGTTTAGATTTCTTTCTGTAGTAACACTGGTTCAATAAGAGATGACTCTTACTGGACGTCTGGGAAGAACAGTTTGGACTGATAGAGTTATCCGATATAAATATTAGGTTTCCTCCTGTAGTAACACTGGACGAATAACAGTTGGGCCTCACTGATTGACACTGAACCTCTAGAACTGTTAGAGCTATCTAGTATAAGTAAAGTTACTTTAGTTTGTACTCGAACTTCGTGGGTTTTTCTGTCTCCAGTTTTTCTCCTCCATAAAAAACCAACTCTTGGAAATTAGTTGTCAAGCACGTGCATGTATCGTGTGCTTCTGGCTCGGGTTGAATTGGGCAACCACACCCTGTGTGTAATCGTCATTAAATAAATCATAATCCTTCTTATAAAAAACAGAAGCCATTTTACGAAATTGTCGCAGAGTTGTACGATGACGTCGGCACAAGTGGAAACGAATCTGGACACACATCAGCTGACGGTCAATAGATATTTAATATCCAATCTGCGGTAATATCAGTGTTTAAGAGGCAGTCCGTGTAAAAACCGACCACTCGAATTTTTTAAGATTACAGATTTCCTTCAAACTTTCTGTGTGGAAGAAGTCATTCATAAAATGAACAAAAAACGTTGGCTTTGAAATTGTAGTCAGTTTAAAATTTTTTTCGCAATTATTTTCGGACGCGTTCGAAAACAAGTTAAAACGTTAATTACGCAAGTGATATTTGAGCTTTTTTATATCTCACAGTTCATCTCGCGCTTTTATTCTAACTTCTTGAAACTTACATATTTTATTATTTCCTGCCTAGGCATAAACCTAAACTAAAGAGTATGCAATCTCGTTCCCCGAGCCTGCGATCCTCGGGAAGGAACGCGAGGCTCTGGGATAATCCGTTTCAGGGAGGAATCTGATTGGCCGTTGAAATGGAATACGTATAGTTCAATCTTAGCCATAATTCCTGGCTTCCGGCAACGGATTATCCCAGAGCCTCACGTTCCTTCCCGAGGATCGCAGGCTCGGGGAACGAGATTGAAGATTATGCTGATCACTTGAAGCAAACAAAATATTGTGTATTTTTAAAAACGTCTTTCAGACAGCGGATTAAATATTCGTGTTAGTATGCTGGCGGTAAATTATTTTTTCTCAAAAGTGCAATGGTATCAGGTATCCAATCTATTGCAGCTACTGAGTATTATGACACATCTACTAGAATAAATAATAAAATCTTTGGGCAGTGTGTTTTTCACTTGACAAGCGCATCATGAATATAGTCAATTTTCGCTAATTCGACTAATTATAAGCTATAATTTGTTAATGCATTTACTTAAATTTTTCGCGTTAAAAACGTACAAAATTGTTCACTATCTTTCAAATATGGCTGGTTTTGGATAGAGACTAAGTTATAAATATGCCAGCATTTATGCTAGCTTTATAACATAGAGCAAAAGTCTTGACGCATGTGCCGACTGAAATTGACATGCACGCGTTGCTAATTTTATCCGCCGGTATTATCTTTTTATTATTTATCAGTGTATGAAAGCACTGTAAACATACTGATCTTGGTAACTAAAACTATATGCACCGATTTCCTCCGAATGTACACATCTATTACAAGAGAATATTAGAAGAAAGTATATTATACAATTTATTAGAGAGTAATGTTTTTCGCGTGAAAAGCGGTTCATATATAATCCCCATCATCGCTTGAAGTCGGTGAACGCGTAATTTCAAGTTTTTCTTCGCTTTCTTAACAGTATATTTATATCTTAAAGTCATTACAATCTTAACTCGTTGAATTGGAAGTAAAATCACCAAAGAAAAGTCAAGAAAGGGGCCCAAATATTTTCGGGTATTATAGACCACAGCTCCTCCAATATATGAATCCCGTTCGCCCATGAGTGTACTGATACATTTATATTGCTCTCATGTGCATAGAGAGACAAAGTACGAAATTGAATTGAATTTGAATTGAATTTGAATTGAATTTTATTTGATTTAGCACCACATTACATAAAAATTACAACACAACAAATATACAAAAAATTAGAAATTTAACATTTTGGTGACAAGGAAGCCCAAAACGAAACCACAAGGCTTATATATAAATTTAGGCTCCCTTTAAATGTACATCATATATATAAAAAACACAATTAGGCCTAATAAATTATGAAATGCAGACGTGCTTCAGCTTGCAGACTAATATCATTACATCATAATTATTAATAAATTGAACACAAATACTGTTTAAGTCTTTTCTTAAATAAAATAGAGGACACAATGTCAACCAGATCATGAGGAAGAGAGTTAAAAAATTTTGGACCTTGAAAGCGCACCGAAAATTGTCTGATATTTATCCTACATGAAGGTACATGATACTTGGAGGAGTTTCTTGTATTAAAAGTGTGAGTTTGATAATTTTTTAAAAACATGTCAAATCGTTCAGGTAAAAGAGAAGATTTATGATGAAACATAAATTGACCAAGTTGTAGCATACAAATATCATTCAGTTTTAATAAGCCAGGCTTCTTAAATATAGGGCTAGTATGTGCGTCGAATGCGCTTTTATTCAGTATTCTAATTACACGTTTCTGCAGTAATTCAATGCGACGAATATTAGTATGATACGTTAGTCCCCAAACAATAACACAATATGGTAGGTAAGGATAAATCATCGAATAGTACAATATACGTAGAGACTCTAGTGGCAGACAGAAACTAGCTTTATAAATTACACCAATAGATTTTGATATTTTGTTAGCAATATGGGAAAAATGCGATTTCCAACTCAGATTTTAATCCAGAATAACTCCCAAAAACACAGTTTCCTTGACTTGTTCAATACACTTATTATTAATAAATAGTTGTATATCCAGGCAGAATTTTTTTTTGTCTAGGTTTAAATACCATAAATTTCGTTTTTTCCGTATTAAGCGACAATTTATTTGCTTGAAACCAATCAGACAGTTTTTCCAATTCATTATTCAAAGAATCGATTACATATTGAGGGTCTTTATGTGAAAAAAAAATGTTTGTGTCATCAGCAAATAAAATTGTTTCAACTAATTGTGACACATTGCAAATATCATTAATATAAAGTAAAAAGAATAAAGGGCCAAGGATAGAACCCTGAGGCACCCCACAGCAAACAGCACTAGGAGATAAACGATGTTCATTAAATTGAACAAATTGGGTTCTATTGGTAAAATAACTTTTTATCCATTGCAATGGCAAGCCGCGAATTCCGTAATGTTCCAACTTATCAAATAAAATCTCATGATTGACAGTATCAAAGGCTTTAGATAAATCCAGAAAAATCCCCACAGAAGTTTCTTTTCTGTCAATCGCGTCTGAAATCTTGTCATATAAATCGATCAAAGCAAGTGGAGTTGAATGATATTTGCGAAATCCGTATTGATATCATATAATATCTTAAATTTATCGAGATATTCCAATAAACGATTATACATAGCCCTTTCAAGAAATTTTGAAAAACATGGAAGTATAGATACTGGTCTATAATTTGAGAATATTGCACGATCACCTGCTTTAAATAAGGGAATTACACATGCAATTTTTATATCATCAGGGACAATGCCACTAGCAATGGATAAGTTAAGTATATGAGAAAGTGGTTCTGCAATGATATTAATAAACCGTTTAATTATTGACATAGGAATTTTATCATAACCAGCAGTTTTATTTGATTGAAACGATTTAGCAATTTCAACAATTTCAGCGGAGGTTACACTATCAAGAAAAACGGACTCAGAATAACATCCAGAAAGAAACAAACGATGTGACTGAGAAGGGTTTATTTTCTTAGCAAGATTTGGGCCAATATTAGTGAAATAGTTGCAAAATTTATTGGCAATTAAAATTGGATCTGAGATCTCCGTGTTATCATTCGTTTTAAATAATGAACTTATGGTAGACTTTGATTTCTTTTTATTAATAACCTCAATGAGAACCTTCCAAGTAGATTTCATGTCAGATTTCATATTTTGCAATTTACTAGCATAGTATGATGATTTGGCAATCTTTATTGAATGATTCAGTTTATTCTTGTATCTTTTGTAATACGAATCGTTTTCAGGTGTAGGGTTACGTAAGTGACGTCTATATAACTTTTTTTCTTTTTATGGATTTTAAAATTCCTTTTGACAACCATGGTTTACTTGAAAAATGATGTTTTCTTTTTATATGCTTAACTGGAAAACACGTGTTGTATATTTTAGTAAATTCAGAATGGAAGGCCTTATATGACTGATTTGGATCATCAAAACCTTCAAGTTCTGACCAATTAACCCTGGACAATTGTTCACTAAACTTATTTAAGTTATACTCGTTTTTTTCTCGAATAGTGATTGTTTCATTTTCCTTATTTACTGTCTCATTATTTTCAAAGCAAATACAAAAAATTGGAAGATGATCCGAAATATCAGTAAACAACAAGCCACTTTTCATATTGCTATGCAATTGATTGGTAAATATATTATCAATTAGTGTAGCCGAATGAGAAGTTATTCTTCAGGGACGAAGTATCAAAGGAAAGATTGTGTTAGAGTACATTTGCTCCAAAAACTCGCCGGTCAGCGAGTGTTGCTGGAAGTTTAACAAGTTTAAATTAAAATCCCCCATTATGTAACAAGTCTTATTTTCCTTTGTAATTTTACTAAGCAATTCATTATAATTAGTCAAAAAACTGGTAACATCTTGGTTAGGAGGTCTATAAATTACCCCTACAATAATATTCTTACCGATAGAATTATTTATTTCAATAAATAAAGATTCCGCTATTTCTTCGTTTTCAAAACACAAATCACCACGGATTCTCGAATCATAATTTTCGGATAAATACAAACCAACACCCCCGCCAACTCTATTTAATCGATGTTTATGAAAAAAACTAAAACCATTTATATCCACTAAATGACTCGCATTTTGTAACCATGTTTCAGTAATACCAATGACAGAAAATTGTATATGTAAATTATGCAATAAATTTGTTAATTTATTTAAATTTCGATCCAAACTACGAATATTCAAATGAAAAATAGAAAATTGACTGGAACAATGAATTTCGTTTTGAATTAGCTTGTTGAATTGATCCTCTATTAAATAATCACAAAAATAGTTTAAATCACAATAGAAATGCGAATCAGGATCCGCATCATTGGCGAGGGTAAGGTGTTGATTTGCATTTGCAAATAAGGGATTATAACTCAAACTTGCCAAACTGTCTGTATTAAAATTAACTGGCCCAGTATTTAGCTCAAATATTTCTAAATTAAAGCTGTCATCATCTAAGCCGTGAAAAGGGAGGACCTCGCTGTATGATAGAGCCATTGTATTGAATAAAAATAGTAATATGAGAAATGAATATGTACTTAGCTCATAAATAGTTCGATTTAAATCGATCAAATTCTTTAATTGAGCTGAATGAGGTTGATCTAGCTTCATCATCTTCTTTCAAAAACGATTTACCATTCATAGTCCAGGCATATTTGAAATGATGTGCTCTTCTAAATTCTCTCACATTAAAGTATAACTCTTTGGCACGTGGAGTCAAACTTTCATTGATATATAACTTGTTTTCCGTATTGACACAACCGATGTCAGACGAGTTTCTAGATTTCAACTTTCTCTTGCTTTGATAAATAATTTCTTTAGTACGTCGCTTGGTAAATTTTGCAATAATGGGTGGAGTTGATCCTCTTCTAGATGGCAGACGATGGGAGATAGATATATCGTACGGATTAATTTCGACTCCGACTAAGTTGGCGACACGCTTGACTAATTCATCCGTGTTTTCCGTTGAATTTTGTGGTATCCCGTGAAATTCAAGGCAGTCCCGTCGACTATATGAGTTGATGTTTTCTTGTTCTTCTTCAAGCTTCGACATTTTCGCATTAAGCTCATTGACTTCTCGTTTTAATTGAACATTTTCCGCTTTAATCTGGGTCATTTCTGCTAATATCTGATCGAATTTGTCGCTCATAAACTGTTGACTAGCTTGAATATCTTTTATGTCATTATGTAGTACTTCTTTTGATTTCGCGATAATTGCATTTAATTCCTTCGTATGTTCGTTCAATCGTTTATTTAGGATTTCTTCAAAAGACGACACATCAGGCATTAATAGAGATGAACTATTAACTTCGACGTTGGCCGCAGCTTGTGCCACGGCTGGTTTCTTCTTAGGAGGCATAAAGATTCAGATTGTTTTTAGACAAATGCAGAGCTCAAGAATGCACGTCCGCACTGTGTGGTCATGAGCGTATATCTTTCCAAATTGCACGAGAACCTATGCATGCTATTATAATATACATAAAAAAAATACACGGTGGAAGCTACCCATGGCAACTGGCCATGCTATGCTAATAAACCTGCAACCAAAATAGTTTAAAGACAATATATTTCTTTGAATAATACAACCTTTTCAGTCCAAGTGCTTCTTGTATTTAAATTGTTATATTTAGGTACGATTTCCAAGTGAAAGTGTACAAAAAGCACCAACTTCTCTCCGCCCTCCCCCACCCCCGCGCTCCACCTTTCAACTGAAGAGTTGCTCCCCCTCCAATTTCAACTTTCATCCGAGTTGACCAGAGTTGGCGCTCAAACGCGAGCGACAGTTGCAACCCTCATCAACTCTCATTCTTGTTTGACCGAGGCTTTAGCCATAAATCGCAAGTTAACATGAGTGTTTGATCAACCTCGTATGCCTTGGTCAAACGAGAACAAGAATGGCAGCCGAGAAGCCGCCGGAACGAAATTGAAATCATCTTTCTAAAGATGTAGCCTATAAATATATAGAAATCATCTTTCTAAAGATGTATAAGTACTATTTAAAACACGAGTAGGAGTGTTTTATCAGATATATAACGCGAGGCGCAGCCGAGCGTTATATATCTGGTAAAACACGACAACGAGTGTTTTGAATAGCTTAAAATACGACTACAAAAGGATACTAATTAGGATGAACCATAGTAAAATCATGCTAATTAAGATGAACAATTATATAATGCCACATGTGTTTTATCAGATATAAAGTCACTCCACGTGACATATTATGGCTGACATGATTTGCCACAAGGTTTATGAATTATTAATGAGTATTTTAAATATATAGAAATCATCTTTCTAAAGATGTATAAATATATAGAAATCATCTTTCTAAAGATGTATAAATATATAGAAATCATCTTTCTAAAGAACGAATCATAAACACCGAACTTTTCTATCATTAATACTTAGACCAAATATTATCATGCATGTCACATGGAGTTTCCAACAACTTTTTCATTTAGCTCAAAACAGTGCTTTCAATACCAAGCACAGGAGAATAGCGTGCAATTAACCATACTTCAGAATACATGGAAAATCCGCTTTGACAATGGCTGTACAACAAAATATAAATTTCTCAGCCATTGCACTTTTCCCTCGCAATATTCATGTCAGCATTCTTTTCCAGATTCATGATCCGAAATAGAGCATGCATATTTGCGACATAGTTTAACCAGCGTTTTCTTCTACAAGCTAGGAAGAGTTAGGAAAAGACAAATTGAAGAACCTGCAACATTGTAGCGAAAAGTGAAAATTTATTCCCAAATGTTTCATAAAACATTATTTATTATCATTAGCATATTATCATTATCATTATTATTATTATTATTATTATCTACATTTTACTCGGTTTTGCACCGGTTGCGCCATTATCGTTATCGTTATTATTATTATTATTTATCTACAACACAAGGCCGTGTTCACTAAGACACCAAATATTACTGTAACGTAATACATTGTCATTGACATAAATACGGGAAGTCCAAATTAGTTCTCTACTTCACTTCCTCTACTACTAACATTACTTTGAATATGATCATCCAGACTATTCCAGCTCACAGCTCCTCTGTAAGAAAACTTCTCTTGCTGAACTTGGTTTTGGGCTCATCTAACGAAAGATTTATATCGTTGCTACGCAAGTTATCATGCGGATTATCGTAGGTACAATAGAAAGTACACATCCATTGAACTACTTAAATATTTACAGCCATTGAACTACTTCTAAATTGCTACATAAGTGGCTATGTCTACGACATTGTGCAGTTACAATTTCTATACATCATATCTTCAGAATTCATGCTATTCAGTTTAATAAGAAACGAGATAGCTCCACCAATGAGAGAAATGAGCGATAAATTCAGTTGCAATGAATATCCTCGCGACGCCAACCCGGGCGTCCTTCGTTTTAAAAACCGCAGAAAATTTCAACTCTTCGCCTCGAGACGCGAATGTATATTCGGAAAGCGTCGGAGCGCTGTCGGAACCTTCCGCAGAGGTTGAGCCGATAGAATATTGGGAAGCGGTTTGGCGAGGGTTGAGGGTTAAGTTTAACTCGTTATTTTTTGAAGCGAGCAAAGGTTCGGAATCACTAACGGTATCGTCAAGGGAGTCGATCTCTTGTTCGCCATGAGAATGCGTGTCTTGTTCGCCATGGGATTGCGTCCCAGATCTGACAGAATGCATCTCACCAAGAGAATGACTCTCAGCTTCCAGTAACCGAGGGGAGATATCATTATTATTCGAAGCGATCAGAGGTATTGTGTCACCTTCGGTGTCGCCAAAGGAGTCTTCTTCGCCAAGGGAGTCGATATGTTGTTCACCATGGGAATGCGTCCCAGATCTGACAGAATGCACCTCATCAAGAGAATGACTCTCAGCTTCCAGTAACCAAGGAGAGATATCGTTGATTCGCTCCATAAATTTTCTTTCTCGTCGCTTTATTAGCTCACCCACAACGGTAGGCGCAAGCCAGATGGTCACGATAAATATCAAGTAACAAATAAACTGTGGAAGATGTTTCGAGTGGTATGCACGACCGGAAACGGCCTGAGCCAGCTCATAGCCGTACAGCGGTATCGCGAGTGTTACGATGTTATGCGCGAGGAACCACCACGAGATTCGTTTCCAGGAATTTTTCACCGGCCGGCCGTACAACTGTACGAAAAACGAGACGGCATCGACTGACGATTGCTTCCATTTGAGGAAAATATTTTCCATGATTTTCAAGCGAGCTGCATAACTACAATACAGCAGTGATAAAGTCCAGAATAATGCAAGTCCCACACCGAGGTTATAAACAATTGAGAATGGTATAGAACAATACAAAATATGATCGAGTGGACCACGTATATGGGGCATTTCAGCTGAAAATCGCTCAGCACCTTGTTTCCACAGTATATGTGTCACTATAAATAGCGTGCAAAGCATTATGGTGAAAGACGTCATTAACATTATGACAGCAGCATTTAGGATTTTGAGCCTGCGATTCAAAGGTTTTGTGATTCCGTTCAGCGGTTTCAAGGGCGTTAGTACATTCGTTTCCAGGTCCCTGGAAGCGAAGTAGCGGTTACCAAGGATATGGCCTAACCATATAACTATCTCATGAACGATATATAGCAGTTCGATATTCAGCCATGTAGATTTCTCTGTGGCTCGTATTGAATTACGTATAGGTCCTAAAGTTAATAGCATGAGGTTTATGAATACAGGATAGACGTACTTTTCCGAGAAGCACGCTGACTGCGGTCGCCATAGTGACAGCAAGCGCAGGAGGTTGCGGATCACTCGGAAATCCTTGGAAGTAAAGACCAGGGTATCGGTGTTACGATCAGGTTCCTGGATGTGTGCTGTGTCCATACTCGTCGAATGAATATTCCTGGTTCATGCAAGTCGGTGTTTTTTTTTACTTCTGAAATACAAAGGAACAAAGAATGTTGAGCGTGGATAGTGATAAACAGTACAGGATCAAAATGAAAACCTGGCAACTGAAAGGCCACCGTGTTCTTCGGCCGTATACCAATGGATTCGTCTCACTTTTCTTTTTATTTTGATAGATTCGCTTATGCAAAATACGGGCATTCAATTAAGTGCCGATGTTATTTAGATAGTATATTCATTACACAGCGACTGTGTAAGGTGCTACACCACAGAATATCTGGCTACAATCAGTACACTGAAACCACAGATTCACAGAAGCCTGTAATACCACAGATGAGGTAGATACAGATGTGAATCTTCCGTCAAATTGCTGATTGTTTTGTGTCACACGGAATTCTCACTTCCGGCGAGCGCTGGCAAGTGTCGTTCTGAAATTTAATAAGGAAAGAGATAGGAAAACGCCGTTCGAAAGACGAAAAATTGTTTTTTTTAAAAATATACGCTACCGACGGCTATTTTTGGAATTAATTCTTCAAGAGTATCGGTAAGCGATCACTTTTATTGATTTCTTTTTATTAAAAGTGTTAACATAACATTTTATTTAGCAAAAGTTTGTTTTTTTCCCTATCTATTCCTTATTAAAATCGTGAAATACACTTGCTGGGAATTTCAGATGCTCATGTATAATAACAAAACAGCGAATGATATAAATTCCTCAAAACATAACTCTGGCATAAAAAAACACATGAATACTTCTATAATATGTATAGTTTTATTTCTCTGCATTATCACAATTTAATAAAATAGTGAATTAATACAATTTTAAAGTTTATTTAATCGGTGTGACATAATTTGCCGTGAGATTCACATCTGTATCTACCTCATCTGTGGTAATACTCTGTGCTGAATAGATGATTCCAGGTATAGACACAGCTAGAAAAATCGTGCTAAAATTAGTAAAAGTGCAAAGTTTGGTTGCGAAATGGTGTAAAATGAGGAAAATATAGCCTCACGAAATTTGCAAATTTTGTATTAATTTGTATTACGCACGGGAAAATGCACGACATTTGGGCCGAGAGTGGTACATTTTCCCGTAATTTGCAAATTTACAAATTTCGCAGCGCTATATAATAAATACATCGGTATATAATATCGGTATATAATATTTGACAAATATAAAACATTTCCGTGTTGATATACAGTTATATCAACACGAGTGGAAATTGGGAAAACGAGAAATTGTGTGGAAGCACGACGCCCGAAGGGCGGAGTGTTTTCACACAATTTCGAGTTTTCCCAATTTCCACTCGTGTTGATATAACTGTATATCAATACGGAAAAAATGTTTTATATTTGTTTTATAATATAGCACAAAGAAACATAAAGAAAGAAATTTTCCCACGTTTCCGTGTTGACATTGAGTTATATCAACACGGCTCTTAGCCAATCAGCGTTCAGAATTTACAAATGCTATATTATAATTGACAAATATAAAACGTTTTCCGTGTTGATACACAGTTATATCAACACGAGTGGAAATTGGGAAAACGAGAAAGTGTGTGGAAACACGACGCCCGGAGGGCGGTGTGTTTTCACACAATTTCGAGTTTTCCCAATTTCCACGAATAATATAGCACAAAGAAATTTTCCGTGTTGACATTGCGTTATGCCAACACGGCTCTTCAATCCCAATCAGCGGCTCGCCAATCAGCGTTCAGAATTTACAAATGCTAAATTATAAATACAATCATCACTTATTTAGTTTATGTAGTTTTGTATAAGTCTTTACATATTTTGCCTGTCATATAAGGCACGGATCTTTTATCTATACATTATTTGCCAAGTAAACACTGTGATAGGTACTGTTTAACTTTAGTAATAGTAGTACAAACTTTGTAAGTTCTTTGGAATAATAATACGACTATTAACATAATAAACGAAATCCAACTCGAACCCCCACTAACTCATTTTAAACGCCGATTTACAGAATACAACTTTTGCCTAAAACTGTCGCATGCAACTTGCTCACAAGCTGAGTTGTACTGCATGTGTAAATCTCACCTACGTTGTTATAATTTACACAGTACAACTGAAGTTGTAAGCAGGTTGCATGCGACAGTTTCAGGCAAAAGTTGTATAGTCTAAATCGGCGCTAATACCACGAAGCTCGATTTGTTTGTGTACATAACATAACTGATGATATGAAACGACGCTTAACTATACTCCTGTATTAAGCCTGTTTCCATATCGTCGTATAACGGTCGTAAAGATATAGGGTCACGATCTTTCTCAACGGCCAGATTATAATAGTTTTTTTACCTGTAAACAACATATGAATAATAAGTATTCTCTATTTATAATCACTCTGCCTATTTTCAGGTTTAAAATGTTGCATTTCGGCTGTTGAGAAAGATCGTGACTCAATCTTTACGACTGTTATAACCATATGGAAACCAAGCTTAAGAAAGATTTCGAAACACGGACTCTTCTAAACTCTATAAACTCTTAACCCAAGACATCTTCAGACTAACAGTAAAATTACAATGTCAATGTGATTGTAATTTTGCCGTTTATCTGAAGAAGTATTGGCCAGTATTGAATTAAGACAAAACATCACAATCAATAAAACTATATATATATATATATATTCATCATAAGAGTACGCTTCGCTATAGCACAGTGAGTCAGGGCAGCTGCCTTTCATCTCTGAGACGGTCAGTCTGATTGTCGCCGCAGACTTGTGCATGTGAAAAAAGTCCGAGAATTCCTGTTTACTCCGGGAATTTCTTTTTTTTTTTCACAGGAATGTTTGCAGAGTGGGTTGGGTAATTTTCAAATTGATCCTACCATCGTAACAATAAAAACGGGACGCTTATCAATATTACACATTAAACACTCGAAACGTCCAAACTTTGAAAGCTAAAATTTTATTTTCAACCATAACGCAACTCACCTATACTAAAACAGCAGAAAATGTTGTAGAAAATTATGCAGAAATCTTCGATATTAGATGATAAGTTTACTCGTAGAAAGCGAAAAGCTAGGTTTTATTTACACTGCGATATTCGTCTAATTTCGCTACGCTGTCATATTCCCCATTTACGGTATTTTCCCTTGCTGCATGCCGTGAGAAATTTACATATTTAGAATGGCCTCATCATCAACATGCATGCACCCGTGAGTTTCAAACACTATTTTTTTCAAACAGTATTTTCAAACACAATTCGGGGTCTTTGAAAAACTCATGAGCGTATATATTTCCAAACTGCACGAGAACCCATGCACGCATGGCATGCAGCACGCTATTATAATAATTACACCATGGCAACAGGTAATGCTATATGCTAATGAACCTGCATCCAAAATAGTTTAAAGACAATTGATTTCTATGTAGGTTTGAATAAAATAAATATTTATAAATTTGCACAGCATCACCAGTTGCTATCGTTAGCTTCAGCTGACCGCGTTTCGTAGGTTGACCCAGTAATAATCCTCGCTGCCGGCTTTTGCAACTTAAAAGCCTATCAAGGTTACAGCAGTTCCCATCGTTCCACAAGGTGGTATAATAAAAAGGACACATCCATTGAACTACTTAAATATTTACAGCCATTGAACTGCTTCAAAATTACGACATTGTACAGTTACAATTTCTATACACGATATCTTCAGAATTCATGCTATTCAGTTTAATGAGAAACGAGATAGCTCCACCAATGAGAGAAATGAGCGATAAATTCAGTTGCAATGAATATCCTCGCGACACCAACCCGGGCGTCCTTCGTTTTAAAAACCGCAGAAAATTTCTCAACTCTTTGCCTCGAGACGCGAATGTATACTCGGAAAGCGTCGGAGCGATGTCGGAACCTTCCATAGAGGTTGAGCCGATAGAATATTGGGAAGCGGTTTGGCGAGGGTTGAGGGTTAAGTTTAAGTCATTATTTTTTGAAGAGAGCAAAGGTTCGGAGTCGCTTACGGTGTCGCCAAGGGAGTCGATCTCTTGTTCACCTTGGGATTGCGTCCCAGATCTGACAGAATGCACCTCACCAAGAGAATGACTTTCAGTTTCCAGTGACCAAGGGGAGATATCGTTGATTCGCTCCATAAATTTTCTTTCTCGTCGCTTTATTAGCTCACCCACAACGGTAGGCGCAAGCCAGATGGTCACGATAAATATCAAGTAACAAATAAACTGCGGCAGATGTTTCGAGTGGTATGCACGACCGGAAACAGCCTGAGCCAGCTCGTAGCCGTACAGCGGTATCGCGAGTGTTACGATGTTATGCGCGAGGAACCACCACGAGATTCGTTTCCAGGAATTTTTCACCGGCCGCGCGTACAACTGAACGAAAAACGAGACGGCATCGCCTGACGAGTGCTTCCATTTGAGGAAAATATTTTCCATGATTTTCAAGCGAGCTTCGTAACAACAATACAGCAGTGATAAAGTCCAGAATAAAGCAAGTCCCACACCGAGGTTATAAACAATTGCAATTAGTACAAACCCATATAATATATTATCTACTGGACCATGTACATGGGGAAACTGGGATGACAATTGGCCCCACAGTATATGTGTCACTATAAATAGCGTGCAAAGCATTATGGAGAAAAGCGTCATTGATATGATGACAGCAGCATATAGGATCTTGAGCCTGCGATTTAAATGTTTAGCAATTCCTGTCAGCGGTTTCACTGGCCTGAGGACATTCGTTTCCAGGTCCCTGGAAGCGAAGTAGCGGTTACCAAGGATATGGCCTAACCATATAACTATCTCATGGATGATTAAAATCAGTTCGATATTTAGCCATGGCGATTTCTCTGACTTTGTGGCTAGTATTGAATTACGTATAGATCCAGTGGTCAATAGTAGGAGGCTTACGAACACAGGATAGACGTACTTTTCCAAGAAGCACGCTGACCGCGGTCGCCATAGTGACAGGCGCAGGAGGATGCGGATCACTCGGAAGCCCTTGGAACTAAAGACCAGGGTTGATGTGTTACGATCAGGTTCCTGGATGACTGCAGTGTCCATACTCGTCGAATGAATATTCTTGGTTCATGCAAGTCGGTGGTTTTTTTTATTTCTGAAATACAATCAAAGAATATTGAGCATGGATAGTGATAAACAATCCACGATGAAATTGTTTGAAAAATAAAACAAGAGAACATCTGACTACTAATGCCGTTCTGTTTTGGTACTATTTGTTTCGCGGCCCTTTGGCTTTGAAAACCAGGCAACTGAAAGGCCACCGTGTTTTTCGGCCGCATACCAACCAGGTGATCTCGTGTTCGTATTTTAGCCAATCAGCGCTCAGAAAGGGTTGTCCGAATAGAAATCCATTTTGATGTATTCAGTCAATTATATCTTGCGTTATTCGTCATGAAACTAGTTGAAATTTTGTAATTATGTTTGGCTATGAGAACTATAGCTCTGACAAAAATATGGAATCGAATTAAAGTATATTACAGGAGATATTAAGTTGTTTTAATCACAAAATGGATTTCTATTTGACAACTAGTGCCAGTACTTTTCCGCGTATCAAGATCATCTGGAATGGATTCGTCTCACTTTTCTTTTCATTCTGACAGTACAGTACGTCAGTCGAACCCCTCGAACTCGTTTAACACGAAGTCCCCGCTAACTTGAACTAAATCTACTTCTCCCTGGATTTGACCAAATTTTACAGTACTTTGTAAAGGTTTCACTTAGTTTTATAGAATGAATTTTCTCGTGGGGGGGGGGGGTTACCTAGGGATTTTACCCCGCCCTGGCTACGCCTACAAACTACAAACTTGGGAACATTTCAAGTAGTCTTTGTTTACCACAACCGCGTACTAATAATAATGTGGAAAAAAATTTCGTGAATGACGGAGCGCACCTCTGGAATTCTATTCCTAAAGAAATAAGAGAGAACAAATCCTTTTCTTCCTTTCGAAAGAAAATCTATACTCACATTGATTGACAGCTAAATGAAAATATAGATGTTAATATACCTGTATATAGATTATTACTTTAGTTTGTCAGTTCATATAATACTATATATCTTATATAATTTTGTAAATAGTTTTTAAAAATTCAATAATTCACGAGGAAAATACAAAAGAAATGAATGTTTAATCAATGTTTGTAAATCGGATAAAGATTTGTCCTGATTCACATAAACTTCAACTTTGATTTTCTCGGCTTGGACAATGTTTATTTTTGAAATTACTTCGCCAATGAAGTCGTAAGATGGGTCATTTTTTAAGTACGATAAAACATTCGCAAGATCGGCTGCTCATGTTTTATCTAGTACTTAAAATTATTTTCAGTATACTTTTCGCACGCTCCTCGCGGAAATCAGCTTCGGTTGACGGGGTCAGCGTGTTTAAATAAAGTTTTCTATCCATCTATCTAACTCTAATTCACCTATCAAACTAAAACTATTTCTTGTACAGTACTTGTTCCTTTACACATGTTTCGTGTTTGCTATGTACACAAGAGGACGTCTCTCGAAACTAAACTTCTCCAAACTTTGAAAGCTAAAATTTTATTTTCAACCATAACGCAACTCACCTATAGTCTATACCAAAACAGCACAAAATGTGGTAGAGAATGAGCAGAAATCTTCGATATTAGATGATAAATTTACTCGTAGAAAGCGGAAAATTTACATTGCGATATTGGTCCAATTTCTTTACGCTGTCATATGACACAAATATGACGGTATTTCCCCTTGCTGCCATGAGAAATTTATATATTTAGAATATCGTCATCATCAACATGCACGCGTGAGTTTCAAACACTATTTTTTTCAAACAGTATTTTCAAACACAATTCGGAGTCTTTGAAAAACTCATGAGCGTATATCTTTCCAAATTGCACGAGAACACATGCATGCTATTATAATATACATTACACCGTGGCAACTGGCCATGCTATATGCTAATAAACCTGCAACCAAAATAGTTTAAAGTCAATAGGATTTCTATATAGGTTTGAATAAAGTAAATATTTATAAATTTGCATAGCGTCACCAGTTGCTATGGTTAGCTTCGCTTTTCGTTGCTTGTCAGCAAACCTTTTCAGTCCAAGCGCTCCTTGTATTTAATAGTTATATTCAGGTACGATTTTCAATTGAAAGTGTACCAAATGCACCCAACTTCTCTCCCCCCCTCCTCCCCCTCACGCTCCACCTTTCAAATGAAGCAGAGTCGACGAGAATTGGCGCTCAAACGCCAGCGAGAGTTCTCTCTCAACTCTCATCCTCGTTTGACCGAGACTTTAGCCATAAATCGCAAGTTAACATGAGTGTTTCATCAACCTCATATGCCTTGGTCAAACGAGAACAAGAATGGCAGCCGTGAAGCCCTGGTAACGAAATAGAAATCATCTTTCCAAAGATGTATAAATATATAGACAAATTTAAGAAAATCCAACATTGTAGTGAAAAGTGAAAATTTATTCCCAAATGTTTCATATACAATATTTATTAGTATTAGTATCAGTATTAGTATCAGTATCATTATTATCATTATCATCATCATCATTATCACTATCATTATCACTATCATTATTATTTATCTACACCACAAGGCCGTGTTCACTAAGACACCAAATATTAACATAACACATTGTCATTGACATAAATACGAGAAGTCCAAATTAGTTATCTACTTTACTTTCTCTACTACTAACATTACTTTGAATATGATCATCCAGACTATTCCAGTTCACAGCTCCTCTGTAAGAAAAACTTCTCTTGCTGAAGTTGCATGGTTTTGGGCTTATCTAACGAAATATTTACATGCAGATTGCTACGCAAGTTATAATGCGGATTATCGCAAATGTTAAAACATTTGGGTCAAATAATTCGGTGCTAAACCTTTCATTATTTTGAACATCATGATAAGATCACGATGATGCAGAGTTTTAGCAGGGCGCTATAAAACACGGGCGGTGAAACGGAGATAGCGCCCCTGATCTTTGTGTGATGCGCGTACCCCCCGTATACTTTAATTTAATGTCAATAAAAATGGAATTGGAATGTTTATGTAAAAAAGAGCTGAAAAAACTAAAGTAAAAACTGTTTTCTGCACATTCCTAAACAACTTGATGGTTTGAAGACATTGTTGCATGGATTCATTTTCTGTATATCTGATGAAGGAAAGAGG
>CACRXK020005296.1:8671-28558 GCA_902702795.2 Paramuricea clavata
CTTTTCAGGTAATTCAGAGACAAACCATGGCAGCTTATTGTAAAATACTGCCTTTTCAGGTAATTCAGAGACAAACCATGGCAGCTTATTGTAAAATACTGCCTACACACTGGACCACAACGTTTGAGATATCTTTTCAGGTAATTCAGAGACAAACCATGGCAGCTTATTGTAAAATACTGCCTACACTGGACCACCACGTTTAAGATATCTTTTTCAGGTAGTTCAGAGACAAACCATGGCAGCTTATTGTAAAATACTGCCTACACTGGACCACCACGTTTGAGATATCTTTTCAGGTAATTCAGAGACAAACCATGGCAGCTTATTGTAAAATACTGCCTACACTGGACCACCACGTTTGAGATATCTTTTCAGGTAATTCAGAGACAAACCATGGCAGCTTATTGTAAAATACTGCCTACACTGGACCACCACGTTTTAAGATATCTTTTTCAGGTAGATAGAGACAAACCATGGCAGCTTATTGTAAAATACTGCCTACACTGGACCACAACGTTTGAGATATCTTTTCAGGTAATTCAGAGACAAACTATGGCAGCTTATTGTAAAATACTGCCTACACTGGACCACCACGTTTAAGATATCTTTTTCAGGTAGTTCAGAGACAAACCATGGCAGCTTATTGTAAAACACTACCTACACTGGACCACCACGTTTGAGATATTTTTTTCAGGTAGTTCAGAGACAAACCATGGCAGCTTATTGTGGAATACTGCCTACACAGGGCTACGTTTCCCACGGCTATGTATCGATAGTTGCGAAAGAATTGCATAACAACAAGTCAACAAGTCCCAATTACTCAAGTCCAACATCTTGAAAGGTTCTTCTCAAAATATGTAAATTATTTGAGGAATTCATCCTATAATCTACCATATGGTTAGTATACCTGAAAAAACAGCTTGAAAACATATCAATTTCTACAGCAAAGCTTAAGGCCATTCGTCAGAATTTTGGTAGCTAACCTAAAGCGCCGGTCAAGCGAGGATGAGTATTGATGAGTGTTAATTAGGGTTGAACGTTCGCACCGCTATAAGTCTCGTCCAATCTCAACACTCTTATCACCTTCGTGCTGGTTCAAATTTTGATGAGAGTTGATGAGAATTTGCACTCGTTCATCCAATCAACTCTCATGCTTTTGTTTGATCGAGGCACGAGAGTTGAGAAAACTCTCATTCGAACTTTCTCTTGCCAACTCTCATCAACTCTCATTCACGTTTGACCGGGCGAAGGATTGTCCTCGAACGGTTGAACTGTTTAGCTTCATCTTTTCAGGTTGTTCAGGCAAAAACTACAGCGGCTTATTGTAGAATACTACCTACAGTACACTTGACCACCTCGTTTGAGATATCTTTTTTAGGTAGTTCTGACACAAACCACGACAGCTTATTGTCGAATACCTTGTCCATAGCTACACTGGACCACCATGTTTGAGATATCTTTTTCAGGTAGTTCAGACACAAACGACGACAGCTCGATTACTGTAGAATGCTAGCTATACTGGACCACCACGTTTGAGATATTTTTTTTCAGGTAGTTCAGCTTATATACTATCTGCACTGGACCACGATGTTTAAGATATCTTTTGAGGGGTCCAGTGTAGGTAGTATTCTATAATAAGGTGTCGTGGTTTGTGTCTGAACTACCTGAAAAAGATATCTTAAACGTGGGGTTCAGTGTAGGTAGTATTCCACAATAAGCTGCCATGGCTTGTGTCTGAACTACCTCAAAAAGATATCTCAAATGTGGGGTCCAGTGTAGGTAGTATTCTTCAATAAGCCCTCGTGGTTTGTGTCTGAACTACATCAAAAG
This sequence comes from Paramuricea clavata, assembly GCA_902702795.2. Taxonomy (NCBI): domain Eukaryota; kingdom Metazoa; phylum Cnidaria; class Anthozoa; order Malacalcyonacea; family Plexauridae; genus Paramuricea; species Paramuricea clavata. The sequence goes on from CACRXK020005296.1 coordinate 10,505, forward strand.
GATTAAAAGCATTTCGACGTTACAAGGTCTTCGTGGTGAGCTATAGTAACGAAGGACCTTTCATCGAAATATCCAAGTGCTTTTGAGATGTCTTTTTCAGGTGAAATTCTTGAAAACGTAACAGAATAGTAGTTTTGACCCAGGCACCTTGAATATCGATGGGACCCCTTAACAATTGGTCGAATTGGAGAAAATTTTAGGTCTGGAGTTTAACACTTGACAAATGTTAAAATACCCACATTCTCCCAGAGGCGGGTTGGGGGTGGGAATGGGGTTTCAATTGACTAATGCAATAGGCTGTTGTGGTCTGTGTCTGAACTACCGTGGCAATATGAATATTTTAAAAAAATGTTGCCCCAAGGTCTGCCACGCTTGACGTTTTCAAGGGTGGGTGGGTTTAGATAAGAACGTTAATTGTGCGGCTTTGCATGGCAACTTGAATATGGACGTGGCTCCTAAATTACCCGGTAACGAGGGGAAAAACTATCTTATCTCTTTCATGAAATGTTAGTACATAGGACAGATCTAGAAATATCAATGCGTAATATGTCTATTTTTTACAATCAAAATGGAAATACCTGCACACTTTTGTTTGTCTGATTTCGTACGTATTTGAGTGTTAACTCTTTGAGCGCCAGCGTTCTGCCCTTGACGAGTTAACTCGTCTGGCGTTAGAAAAAGTAAAATAATAATGTATTATGTAGGCCACTTCGGGGCGCAATGTAATTTAGTCTAAGCCTGGAAACGGCAATCAGCCACACATGCCAATCTATGATTTATCATTTACACAACATTAGGCGATTGTTCAGGCAGTTTTATGTCAAGAATAGATTATTGTAATAAACACAGCACAAAAAGAAAGTTCTCCTTTAAATATATCATCATAAGTTCTAAATAGATGATTACCTGATAATCATACCTCAGCACTAATTAGACCTATGGAACTTTGTTTAATGTTGTTTGAAGAATGGGGTCATTCGTGCTTTAAAGAATGACTTAGCCTCCATTGAATACAAAAATGCAATTTCAAAATTAAGAAGAATGACTTTATTTAAATTTCACAACGGGACAACAGTAAACTGTTTCATCAATGATTTAATAATGGGTGTAACCACTGGACCCCACGTTTGAGATTTTTTCTTATATAGTTCAGACACAAACCAAGGCAGCTTAAATTGGCAGAATATTGCAAACACTGGACCCCCATGCACGTTTGAGATTTTTTTTCAGGTAGTTCAGACACAAACCAAGGCAGCTTATTGGCAGAATGTTGCAAACAATGTCAATGGACCCCACGTTTGAGATTTTTCTCAAGTATAGTTCAGACACAAACCATGGCAGTTTATTGGCAGAATATTGCAAACACCCCCACGTTTGAGATTTTTTCAGATAGTTCCGCCGGCATGAGACACAAACCATGGCAGCTTATTGTGAAATACTGCCTACACTGGACCACCACGTTTAAGATATCTTTTTCAGGTAGTTCAGACACAAACCATGGCAGCTTATTGTAGGATACTGCCTACACTCATGGACCATCACGTTTGGGATATCTTTTTCATGTAGTTCAAACGTTATTGTAGAACTACTATTATTTCTGTAAAACCTACCTATATACTGGACCACTTGTTTGTCTGCCAACTTCTGAAAAAGTTCTTTGTTGAAAAGTGTACATATTTTTGAGGCAGACCAGTTAAGTATATATCGACCCACACAAGAGTTTGAACATTCCAGCTGCCTCTAAATTTTGAAACATTCTTGTGACTTAATTGTTCTTCTATCTCGGTTTAGTTATCCATGCAGACCTTCGAACCGACGAAATGAATCGAACAGGTTGGCCGAACTTGACACCAAATACAGGTAAAACTATGCCACGATTATATTTGAGGCAATATAAACAATATTTAAAACTCATGATTACACCCAACGATGTCATTTTTGTTTGCGCAACATCAGGTTGTTTTATACACTTGTTGAGGGGAACTATTTTGTTATTAAAGCCTGATTTCCATATGGCCGTGATGGTCGTAAGAATAGATTCACGATCTTTCTCAACGGCCAGTTTATAATAGTTTATACCTGCATGTAAACCACATATAAATCATATTAAGTATTATCTAGTTATAATCACTCCGCGTATTTTCAGTTCTAAAATGTTGCATTTCGGCTGACGAGAAAGATCGTGACTCAATCTTTACATATGGAAACCAGGCTTAACAGACAATTTAGCTACCTAAGGGAAAATTTTAGGCGTTATTGCATGGGTAGGCCAGGTAATTTGCCCTATATAGAATGCCTGCCTATATAACTTCACTGAAGTGCTACACCAGATTATATTACTCTTCAAAGAGCGATAATTCTAACAACCAATTAGTACTGTGATTAAAATGAGATTTAGGTGATATTGATAAATGAGAATTTTTGTGCAGTGGTATAAAGTCTTCTTCAATTTGTGAAATGGGTGTCATCATGGATACTATATAAAAACACAAACTATCCAATGTCATTCGCAAAAGGATTGCATCACTTGTCACAAATTAAGTTCGAAAGCATGCCAATAAATAGTGTGTTATATATTACACAAGCGAATATACAACGAATACAATAAGTTATGTTATATTTAGTTTTTATATTATATTGTGTAAAGATTTTTAGAAGTTGAAGAATTTTTCCTATATTGACATTTTGCCAAAAATATTTTTAAAAGTGTTCTTTTCCTCCACAAATGTCGAATAGATATTGAAATATGAACTGGCTCAAATAGAAACCAAATTTGAAACCCAAATAGTCTATATTATAATGGTATATTATAACTATAATAGTTATAGGCCTAGTTATATTATTTACCAATGCCCATCAGAGTCTTAGCAAGGATTAAGATTGTTAAAGTGATTCTAAATGTCCATACATGGGGCGGTGTACAATTACACAAAATAAAAGTTAAGGGAATATATATCCTCCTCAACAGTAGACTATATTTTATATAGTTGTCCAATGCGTTATGATGTAAATCCAGGTCAGCTACACATGCGCTTATATAGGCCTAATTCCCATGCACTGACGTTACATAAATTGCTTTAGGACCTCTTGAGTATATTTACGACAACATTACGGTTGCCATTACAACCAATTTCATGCACAACTGACTAGATCTTTCCATTTTTTACACATTCCCAGTCGAATGAGAGTTGATAAGAGGTAGCAGTCACGAATTGTTAAGGGGACATTTCAAGCTCTAGATTAACAAAATAAAGGTTTGATGAATGTTCCAACTACGTTTTAACTTTAAATAGTATGATATACATGATAGTGTTGAGAAAGCATTAAGAACACTAACCATGCAAGGACGCGTGACTGCCTACTGATCTCATATACACTCTCATCCTCGTTTGCAGTAATGATCCAGGCCGTATATTCTGTCTGTTATAAAAACATACACTTTATAAAACATACACTTGCTTCAAATCACTTTCGTATATGGCTTGTATACCCAAATACACACCTGACGTCGTTCAAATAAACCCTATATATATTTTCAAATATGTTGTATATTCTTTGTTTTCGAACTAAACCCTCTTTTTCAATGTACATCAATGTACAAATTTATTGAACTCTGCCAAACAGGCTTTCCAGAGTCAATTAAATGAAAAAATATTCTCAAGCACTATATATAATAATTATATATATATATATATATATATTTAATATCTAATATATATAGTGCAATGCAATTGTCAACGTCTAATTGTTATAAAAGTTTTTTAAAAGATAATTTCGTAACTTATGTTTGAAAGTATGGATTGATGAAGAAGATTTTATGTTTTCTGAAAGATTGTTCCATATTGAGACGGCCGTGGCACGCTAATGAAACTGATGTTCGTTGGCCATTTGTACTAGTTTGAAAAGGGGGATGTTTAAGGGTCGAGTGTTTCTGGTGCATTGTCCATTATAATGTTCTCTCTCCACACAAATCGCTTGGATAAATCAAATTCGGGCGCTGTTCCATTTAGGCATTTGAATGCTATCACGATAAAACAAGTGAGATTTAACAGGAATCCAGTGCAATTTATTCACTGATGAGGTAATTTAAATTAGTACAACTTGCAACATGTACTATACGACACAGACTTAGTATATGAACATATGAACATATATATATATATATATATATATATATATATATATATATATATATATATATATATATATATATATATATATATATATATATATATATATATATATATATATATATATATATATATTTGTGTGTTCATATACTAAGTCTGTGTCGTTCCATTTTTTCCAAAGCGCTGTAAATAGTGGGATAGAAAATTGACACCATGCAATTCCGATCGGAAATACTCGTTGTCTGAAGGTTTTTTTGGCAAACACAAACAAACTGTATTAAGTGTACGTTTAACGTACGTTTCCTTGTAGCCATGAAGGCCGTCCGTTTTTTACGAGAGAACAATTAGCCAAAAATGCAAGTAATTTGAAACAAAGGTTTATATCGAGAACGAGCCATATTTAAGAAGTTTAGTGTTTAGTAAATTTTACCATATCGAAGTTTAGTGTATGGGGTAAAACCACTGGCACTGCAAATATAACATGCACAGACTTCAAACAGTACAGAATTTTGTCATTCGTTCGAATAATCACTAGTACTAATTTAAATTACTTCATCAGTGAATAAATTGTACTGGACTCCTGTTAAATCTCACTTGTTTTATCGTGATAGCATTCAAATGCCTAAATGGAACAGCACCCGAATATTTATCCAAGCGATTTGTGTGGAGAGAGAACATTAATGGACAATGAACCAGAAACTCTCGATCCTTAAACATCCCCCTTTCGAAACTAGTACAAATGGCCAACGAACCGGCTTTTTATTAGCGTGCCACGGCCGTCTCAATATGGAACAATCTTTCAGAAAACATAAAATCTTCTTCATCAATCCATACTTTCAAACATAAGTTACGAAATTATCTTTTAAAAAACTTTTATAACAATTAGACGTTGACAATTGCACTATATATATATTAGATATTAGATATTATCTTATATAGTGAACTTCTTAATTCAATATATACATAATTATTATATAGTGCTTGAGAATATTTTTTCATTTAATTGACTCTGGAAAGCCTGTTTGGCAGAGTTCAATAAATTTGTACATTGATGTACATTGAAACAGGAGGGTTTAGTTCGAAAACAAAGGATATACAACATATTTGAAAATATATATAGGGTCTATTTGAACGACGTCAGGTGTGAATTTGGGTATACAAGACAAAAGTGATTTGAAGCAAGCGTTTATATCGACAGCGAGCCTAGTGATATATACACAAGTGATTTGATAAAAGGTTTATATCGAGACCAATTAGCCAGCCACACATATATATCGACAGCGAGCCATATACACAAGTGATTTGATAAAAGGTTATATCGAGAACGAGATATTAACAGCTATTAAGAAATAAATTTGAAAAAATATATATTCCTGAAATTAGTATAATGTTAAACATCGTCAAGCCGTTAGAAAGCTCAGAATTTCGGCTCATAGATTACCTGTTGAAACTGGTCGATGTAACAATGTTCCATACGATAGAAGAATTTGCCAACATTGCGATTTCAGTCGGAAACGAACAGCACTATATTTAATGTGGTGCAAATAATAGAACAATGTTTCATTTAACCGAAATAGATAAGATTTGTTCTTCCCACTTTATGACGTCATACTGTGTATCTATAACTGAACACACAACGGCAAAATCTTATTTATTTGCTTTATATAATAAAAAGAAAACCCCCGAATTAAACAGGTAAATGGCTTACTTTTTATCCACCCAAACATTTGGAAATTTGAAAAAGTCGAAATTTTACCAATATCACGCGTACATGATCTATACAAATAAGGGAATCGATGCTATTGGCTGCCTTAATTGTGACGTAATTCCGTGGGTCTGTCCTCTAGTAGATCATGGCTCTCGACCAATGAAAGCGCTTGAATTCTTAACGTTATAATGTAAACAGTAAAATAAAGTAAAGTAAATATTGTGATCTAAATGAGATTGGGGACAAACGAAACTTTGTGTCGTGCGCCAATACAAAGCTCGCCAATCGTAGAGTTAATTTTATAAATAATATTTGTAAAATAAATTCTTCGTTCTCTTCATTTAATCATCAAGATATTTTTACTTTATATGCCATTATATAGTGGCTATTACATGACAAAACAATTATGACTGTATAGTTGCAAAGTATATCCTATATAAGTTGCGATGTTTTGCAATTTTTTGAAATCATAGTTAAAGTATGCTATTACTTCATAATACTATTAGCTATCATGCACTATATTAGTATGTGTTTCTTGTGAATTTTATTTATGTATCTGAGTATATAGGCCTATTGATTAAATATCACCATTGGAAGCTGGTCAACTCGGCCCCAATTGTTAACTACTGTTTGACATATTGGGAAAGCTAATATTTTACAAAAGATAGCACCAAACCAATATATACAGCCATTTGCAGTTGCATTGGACGTACATATGAGTAAAGTTTGAGAACATCCAGTTTGACTTAATTTAATTAAAGAATCTATCGAAGTTTCAAATTTTCGATCTGTCCGTTTTGATACTAAATTACTGATCATTCAAATCTCTTTCAAAATTTGCAAAGATAGAACGCAGTCATGGCTCCTAGCTCTTGTTTAATGGTTAATAGATTAGTCAGTTTATGAGCGGGCAGAGTTGGTCTTTGAACGGTCGGCCGAGTTGGTTAGTGGGCCGAGTTGACTGTAAAGCTCACCATTATTGTATACAATTTTGAGTCGTGTTAATGTGAAAAACTCATGCTCGTGCATTCTTTTTCAAATTGCACTCGAAACCATACCAATAGAGTGTTTGACTTCTATTAATCGTGGAAGCTATAGAGATTTGTAGATGGAAATATATTTCGATTGTAATTTTTATTATAATTGATACACTTAATGTCTGCTCAATGAAATAGTTTTGTTTTCCCAAGTCTCGCGACGAAAGAATGATCAACAACATGCATTCAATTATCATATACAACAATTGTATTTATTTTAGTTTAAAATTACTGAAAGAACCTATACTTAAACGCCGGTTTCAGCAGCACATCCAGTTGAATGCATGTTGTGTATTTTCCCTCTCTTTTACATGCATGGATTCTTTATTTTAACAGAAACTTGGAAAATCGTAGTTTAGACTTAACAAATAGTGTATATAAAATTACACTCCAAATCTACAAATCTCTTCAGCAATAGACAACTTGCATGTTAGACTAATTTTTTATCTATATAAGCAAAAAAAGTAAATTCCCGCAAAGAACTTATTAAAATTAGTAAAATTGCAAAATTTGAATTACGAAATGTTGTAAAATACGGAAAATATAGCCTTGCGAAATTTGCATATTTTGCCGAGTTTGTTCCCATTTTGAGCCGAAAATGGTAACAATTTCCGCACGTAGGCCCTAATACAACATGTAAAATAATTATGCAAGCAAACTTTGCAAGGCTATATTTTCCAAGCTTTATATAAATTCGCAACCAAATTTTGCAGTTTTACTAATTTCATTATGTTGTTTTTAGCTGTGGTGTTTGATTCCCTTCTCTTTACTTGGATTAAAATGTAGTCTAACATGCAAGTTGTCCATTAGTTCTACGGAGTGAGATATACCCAAAATGATATTTGACTTCTGGTTAAAACATTTCTGACCAGTGTGTATTATTAATATTATGTTTAGGGTTTTTATACAGTAATGGTCCGGTTTACTCTCAACAAAGGAAAATGGTAAATACACCACCTTCATCCTACGATGATCAGCTTTATGCCCGAGCCGGGCATACGTATATGAATGAATTACAATATGTAGACAACACTTATAATATGCCCAAAGCATTATCTAATGAGTATTCTCAAAGTGGAAGGAACGGCTATAATAGAAAATGTATGTGTTTGTGTACATCTGGTGTCCCACAATGCACCTGTGGTTTCTCAAGGCAACAGGAAAAGCTTAAGCCAAGGTATTACAATAAATACATTATGTATTCTGCATAGCTCTATCAGTTCTAAACTGTTTCTTCAAGAGGTCAAGTGTCCACTAATTACTATACAGGAAAACACCTAAACCATTCCCCTATTCAGTATAAACAAAGCTTGTTTCCGTTCTACACTGTTCTTCCCAGAGGTCATTAAGTAAGGATCATCTTTTATTGATCCAGTAGTACCATACATTAGGAAACCTGAACTTTATTTATGTTCGATAGCTCTATCAGTTCTACACTGTTTTTCCTAGAGGTACAGAAAGGGAAATCGCTTATATTGATCCAGTGTTATACTACAGGAGGAAACCTAAACTAACTTTATTTATACTGGATAGCTCTATCAGTTCCAAACTGTTCGCCCTAGAGGTCCAGTAAGGATCATCTCTTGTTGATCCATTGTTACTACAGGAGGAAACCTAAACTGAACTAACTTTATTTATACTGGGTAGCTCCATCAGTTCCAAACTGTTTGCCCTAGAGGTTCAGTAAGGATCATCTCTTATTGACCCAGTGTTACTACAGGAGGAAACCTAAACTAGACAAACTTTTTATGTATGCTGGATAGCTCTATCAGTTCTAAACTGTTTGCCCTAGAGGTCCAGTAAGGATCATCTCTTATTGATCCAGTGTTACTATAGGAGGAAACCTAAACTAAACAAAACTGAAACTTTAAACTGTTCTTCTTAGAGGTCCAGTAAGAGTAATTTGTTATTGATCCAGTGTTACTATATAGCAGGAAACCTAAACTAAACTAACTTTATGTATACTGGATAGCTCCATCAGTTCTAAACTGTTCTCCCCAGAGGTCCAGTATACGAGCATCATCTCCTATTGCTCCAGTGTTACAACGGAGGGAACCTATAAACTAAACTAACTTTATTTATACTGGATAGCTCTATCAGTTCTAAACTGTTCTTCGTATAAAGGTCCAGTAAGGATCATCTCTTATTGATCCAGTGACAGACAGACGGACGGACGGACGGACGGACGGACGGACGGACGGACGGACGGACGGACGGACGGATGGACGGACATGGATGAAAACATAAACTCCTGACGGAGGTAATAATCTGTTTTTTCTCTGCATTGTTAGTTTAGAACAAAATTCACTCCAGTGGTTTGGCGAGTCTGGACTCAGCGCCCAACACAATCAGATAGACACAAGCAATCCCCACCAATCCTTTCTAGTTCCTTCTTCAACCTATGGGTACCCGTTCCTCCCTGATTACTCGGATAACATGGGGTGCCCTCAAAAGCCGGTTGCCCGAGGCGCGTCACTGCCTAATAATACCCCACCGCTTCTTAGCAGTCCCGAAGTTAAACCACCTCTTCTTTCAACACGTCGTCAAACTCGGAAGGATTTTTCATCACCCCACTACGAGTCTAATCAAGTTGGCATTCATTCTCCAACACATTCCCAATTTCCGAAGCCAGAATCCACTTCATCCCAATGCAAATCAGGCCAAGTTAACCGTCCGAATCCAACAACCAGGCGAAAACGACCACGCTTATGCCATTTCCTCCTGGAGTTGTTGGCTAACCCTCAGCAGTACTCAAGCATTGTCGAGTGGGTGGACCAGGAGAATGGAGTTTTTAAGTTCCTTAACTCGTCCGAGGTGGCCTCGCAGTGGGGAAAGCTACGAGACAAGCCCAATATGAAATATGAGAACTTCGCTCGCTCATTACGGACTTACATTGCCAAGGGGATCATGACGAAGCCACGAAGCCGACTGGTGTATAGGTTTAATAATGTAGACGCTTTTTAGAATGTTTCTATTCATGTTATAGCATCAACCACATGCCTTTTAATTTCTTGTCCGAACCGACCGTCCCCAAATCATTTATGGCCACTGACCTGATAACTAGCCTGGATAGTGCATCCGTTATGCATAAATCAGGGACGTGCTGGCTAGGGACGAGCCAACGAGAACTTGTTGTGGACCCCAGCCATCGTGGGCCTCTAAAATGAAAACATTGGAAAAAATTAAAAATATAGATTTTAATTTTGAAAATCAAGATTAAGACATCAAAATTTATACTGTAAAAATTTAAATTAATTTACGAAAATATTACGGAAAAATTTAGCAAAATTACGATATATCCGGCAAACGTTTTGTACGTCCTCTCACCCACTCCCCCCACCCCGCTCGCCAACAATTTTTTTGGGGGAAATATTAATATTGAGGCATCACTGGGCCTGGGCCCCATCAGACGTTGCTCATTCGTTGTCCTTTTTAAGACACTAGCACGTCCCTGGCATAAATTATGAAGCCAATGACGGCCATATTGGTGTGACCGTCACAAATCTACTGTGGTGTTGGTGACATAGTAGAAGAGGTTCTTACAGTTTCTGGTTATCGGTGGGAAAGGATAAGCATTGCCTGAACATAGAAACTTATCAACAGTGGCCTCTCTTCCCCCTTAAAATTTTCTCATGAATAACCTATGGTCACACCAAAATGACTGCCACAAGTCTCCTTATATCTAGTGTTTATTAAAAGGTTCTACAACTCATTAGAAGAGTTGTAGGAAGCTATGTATCTTTCAAGTTACATAGGAAAAAGTCATTTGCTTGATAATGTAGCTAATTTCAACACGTCTCAATCCAACTTTTCGAGATTTTTACAGACTTTAAAATGTCATCTCATTTGAAATATTCTGGCTTCAGAATTGACTGATTGAATACAAAATGATACTCAATCCATCTCTAGTTTTCAGATCGGTGTTCATGCGACGAAATTTTACACCATTTTTCAAATGACTGCATTGTCAGAAAATTCAAAATGGCTGGTAAGATACTATCCCAGCTTGTTTCTTTCTACAGATATATAAAAATGTTTCATTATGTTTGATACGCAAAGTATCTTCACTGTGACGTCCAATTGTATAATGGCTTTCTAAAAAAATTTTTATAGTAATTCTTGTATTCGAAAATAGTTATTCAAATTTGTCGACATACAATATATATATATATATATATTTGTACTATGTTGACATAAAACATATGCACGGTTTTATGATTTCGTCCACGATATCCCAAGATCTTGTTTCAGAAACTCATTATCAACAATGTGAGTCACAGCGGTGAGGATAATTTGCATCTCAAAAATTGTTAAATATCTCAAGAACGAATCAAGCTGAAATGGTTTGGCAAAGTATCGTACTTGGTCATTTTAAATGTTCTTTATACAAATGCAATCATAAAAAATCACGTGAAATTTCGCTGCATATAAGCACTTTCCATTCTATGCTTACATTATCAGAACAGTGTCACCCATTTCACTCACATATATATTCTAAATGCTTGGTTACCTTTGTTCCATTCTATCATTACATTCTCAGAACAGTGGTAACTAGGCATGTGAGTTATTCCATTCCACTCACATATATATTCTAAATGCTTGGTTATCTTTGTTCCATTCTATGATTACATTCTCATGATCAGAACAGTGGTAGCTATAGGCATGTGAGTTATCCCATCCATATCACCCATTTCATTCACATATATATTCTAAATGCTTGGTTACCTTTGTTCCATTCTATGATTACATTCTCAGAACAGTAGTAGCTAGGCTTATCCCATCCATATCCAATCACTCACATATATAATTGAAATGTTTGGTTACCTTTGTTCTATTCTATGCTTACATTATCAGAACAGTGGAGACTATATAGGCATGCGAGTTATCTGAAAATGTACATATAGAAGACAGAATCTTTCCTTTATGATCGGACGGACGGAAAAGCTAGACTCTAGCTATAGTCGGTAAAATAGCGAAACTTTGCCAAATGAAAGTGCCTGACTTTCAGGGACGGGTTTTTCAAAGCTGGATTAGCGCTAACCGTAGCATGTTTTATGAGTTGCATTCTAGAATGCTGAATAGAGTAAATAGTGTTATTACTATAAATTATCAAACTTTTGTATTAAGGGAATTTAATTAGTCATTACGACATTAGAATTCATATCAGTAAAACTGAAAGATACTGCATATATTTTATACTATACGCAAGTTTAATTCACCACAGTCACACTGCAGCAAACCACTTTATACAGTGGCGAAGCCAGGGTCGAATGTTGGGGGGGACAAGCATTGAGTGAAAAATTTTGGATTTCTAGGGCACGGAAACGCCATTTCCCACATTCTGACACGAGTTTTTAAAAATAATTGGACATAAATGGTCATAAATTACAAAATTATATTATTACATCGAAACAAGGCACAATACACGTGAAAATATATTTATATTTATTGGTTATATTGATTATCAACTGAAACATTTCATAAAATTATTAACCTATTGTCATCATCATATCACACATTTGCTAACTAAATTTAAACTACAAAATAACAGTAACTGCGAATAACATTCATGTTCGATTTCGATTAAAAATCAAAATGTTATTCGGGGTTACTGTTATTTAGTTTGTATTTTCTTAAAATACTGAGTGGTTCCCGTAATTAAATTTAAACTATATCCATTTTTCTGGGAGCAATTTTTGCAAGTATTTGTACAAGGTTTTCTAGAATTAATTACTATTAATAGTATTTGACTCGTTGTTTACCTCACCTGACCCCCAACATCTCGCCGGATTTGAACTTTTTATGAGGAGGGGGTTTGCGAAACGATATTCCATGCATTTTAGACACGTTTTATGATAACCTGAAAGCCACAAATTTGGATTCATTCACAAAATTCCCACTCAGGTTTTCGCTGGTTTGCTGCATGCGCATCAACGAGAGTACCGTTTTCCATGGCGATGCCAGGAGGATTATTTTGATAGAAAACATTGATTTGTCATCTAAGGGATACATATTTACAAGCACGGTCTTGTTTTGTTATAGACAGGGATAAAATTTCCCCTATACGCCTTTCCGTGATACGGCTTGTGATACCCCTCCCCCCTAGCTCTTGTGACACTATGTGACTCCCAGGGACGCCGGAACGGTGAAGGCAAGGGGGGCCGATTTTCGTGAAAGGGCACTTTTGAATTGATATATACTAAGAGATGTTTGCAAAACATCGGGAGTTGAAGTTCGCCTAATCATGTTTTCTATTTATTGGATGATAGGGGTGTGAGGGGGTTCTCCGCCAGGCGATTGTGCTATTTTTGAAGCTCGATGACTGCATTTCTTGCGTTTTCTGAAGCAAATTCGTAAAAAAATTGCACTAACATTTCTGACAGTTTGCTAAGGCAATCCTTTAAATTGAAAGGGCACCTTTGCCCCCCTTGCCCCTCCTGGTAAAGGGCAACGTGTGTGGCTGCCCCTCCTGCCCCCCCCCCCAGTTCCGGCGTCCCTGGTGACTCCTGATCAAACACCCCCTACCCCCCACGAGCGTCACATATTTTGTGAATGGCCCCTTTGGTATGATTTATGTCGTAGATGAAAACAATACGAAGTTACGCCCCCCACGCCCCCAGTTTTTTTCTGTTTCGAGGGATTACAAAATTTGTCCTGAAGAAAAGTCAACGAATTTTTCTTTGTATTCTGCAGTAAAATTGTGAATTGGGTAGCAATGATTCGAATAGCTAGCTAATAGCTATATATATGTAAACAACGCCAAATTTGTCATCTAATATTCAAGCATGCATAGCCATAGAGTAATTAGACGGTGACAAACATGAATTAAAAAATGAATTTTCTCAGCTACAGAAGTGAAAAACCAACAACAAAGACAAAAACATTTTGGTAGTTGTAAGACAATATAATTTTAAACCATGCCAAGTCAACCAACCTGTATTCTGCATTGTCAGAATAATACAAAACTAGTTTCTCTATATATGAAAACAGGTATTAAATATATTGACCTCGTCAGTTTGGTGGCTAATAATATACATGAAAAAAACAACAAAAAAAAATTCTCAGATTGCCTGCCAAAAAATGCAATTAATTTCACAAAAAGTAGTACGTTGCCAGCGACCAAACAAATTACTGAACTGAAAGGTACTTTGATTTACGTTTCGACTTCTGCATGACAGTTGGCGTTTTCATGCGTGAGTTTGCTTCTCATGATAATTTTTTCATGTTATAAAAATATGGTGCATGCATGCAGGACATCAGGCTCTGTAGCTCAGTTAGAGCGCTGCACCGGAATCGCAGAGCCGCAGATTCAATGGACCTATTACCTAATGAAATTGATCCAGACAACAGCTTGAAAGAGTACATCACAAAGTTAGTAATATTCCGAAGTTTCGTTGCGAAATGTTGTAAAATGCGGATAATATAGCCCGTTCGCCGTTTCTCAGTCATTTTATATATTACGCGCGGGAAATTGATACCTTCAGTTTTCAGAAAGCGGTATCACTATTTCCCGTGCGTAATATACCACCAAATGACTGAAAAACGGCAAACTTCGCAGGGCTATATTATCCGCATTTTACAACATTTCGCAACGAAACTTCGGAATATTACTAATTTTGTGATGCTCTTTCAAGCTGTGATGAAATTTTTGTCTAGACTTGTCTAGATAAAAATTTTGTTCATCAGGCAATAGGTCCAATTGCACTATGAGTATCATTATAGCTACTTGCAACTGAATGCGAAAAATACAAGGAAATTGAATATAATTCTGAGAAACTTTGGCGCCATGCTAGTTTCCTAGCCAGTTTTTTGAATAGACCCTTTCAGAAAGTACTTAGCCTTGTGGTTTTTGGGATTGAGATATCGGCTTTATAACCCTTTATCAGTTGTTATCTAACTAATTATATGACGGTCTTCTATACCTGTCGTCAACTGTAATAAGACAAAGGTCGGCGATAATTAAAAGAACTCTAAACTGCAATATCTCCATCAGGTATCGGAAACGGGCATAATACTTAAGACTGAGTACTTTCTCGGAAGAAGGGTGTATTTCACATAATTACAATTTAAATATCATCAAGGAAATTCCGTGTGATAATTGATTTTGAGAAACATTTCAACTATTGTAATAGGCAAATTTGGCTATTTGGTTATTGGAAACAGAAAAACAACAGCGTGGTAACAGTTTGTCTTTTTAAAACTGCAGCCAGCCGCTTGTACGATTTTTGGGTACGAAATTAACTTGCGACAGTGTCACGACGTTACATTGGAAACCCTTAACCAGGCTTCATATCCAATTCACAATTTTAGATAATTATAACTCACAAAATGATGCCTAGAATAAAACAAAGGAAATAAGCTTCAGAATTATCTACAAGTTAGAACAAGAGTAATTAGGCATGTGAGTTGTCCCAGTAAAATTGCGAACTGGGCAGCAATGATATTATATATGTAAACAAAGTTAGCCAAATTTGTCAGCTGATTCAAGCATTAGCTGGTGAAAAATATGAATTTTCTCAGCTACCAAAGTGAAAAACCCACAACAATGACGAAAAACATTTATGGTTTGTAAGACAATATAATTTTAAACCATTTTAAGTTTCAATATGGCGGAAAATACAACTGAGAAAATTGAAGAAAATGCTGAGAGACTACAGCTGATATTCGTAATTACTCCTGACAACGCTGAATTTTTGAAGAGGTTGGCGTTGCTAGCGCCCGAGATAGTTTCCTATCCGATTTAAAAAAAAAGCTATCCATGACCATGGGCATGGCTGGAATATAAAAAAGTACTCTAATAGTCTAATTTCATTAAACGCTTATAGCCTTGAACCTTGAAGATTGATATAAAGAAGACTGTGTGAATTTATAGCGTGAGAAATGTAGCCAATAAGGCAATATTAAAAAATGCGTAGGTTCAATTCTTCCAGTACGTGTTATGAACTAGGCGAGGCCAGGGCGCTGTAAAACACGGGCGGTGAAACGGCTATGGCGCCCCTGATCTATGTGTGATGCAGGTCCCCCCGCATATTTTTATTCGAATTCGATGTGGTTTGATCAGGCATGTATGTTTGTTTTGACTTCTTTTTAAAATTACTACGTAAAAAGGTACAATTCAAGCTGAATTCACAATGGATTTGGGATCTGTGCTATTACTATAGACAAAATCTTTTTTCCGGATTCTTAATCACGGCTGATTATATGGGGAATGTTGTAGTGTAAGATATATTAAAGTCTGGGATCTCACTCACGAGGATCGATTGTTTTTGCAAAACAACTTCGTTCGTTTATAAGATGAAAAAAAAGACGAAGAAAAAGTTTTTTAAACGGCTGTTGTTGTAAAACCTGCAACTGGAATGTGTGTTTGGAAATCAGGTATGTTCAATCACATGTATTTTTGTCAACATTTTGTCAAATGTCATGAAAATTGGTATGATCAAATATTGTATTGTAAATTGAATATTGTATTGAATATTGTATTCAATAATATATTGTATTGAATATTGTATTGAATATTGTATTGAATATTGTATTGAAAATTGGTATGATCAAATATTGTATTGTAAATTGAATATTGTATTGAATTGTAAATTGTATTGGTCAAATGTCATTTTTGTCATTTTATTTTTGTTCCTTATAATTGAATATTTTCCCTAACTTTTATATTGCATTTGAATGCCTGAATATGTTGATGAAAATGTTTCCAATGTTTTCTAAATTGACAATTGTTTTCTAACTTTATCAAAACAAGGTCACAAGTTGTGTCATTGTAAATTACGCAAGTGACCTGGTCATAAATCTTTAAATTGAAAAAAAAGCCCACAAAAGCCCATTTTCTAACCTTTTCAGATCGAAAGTATAACTAATTACAGATAATTTAAAGGGTTGAAGTTAACTTTTTTTCCACTCGGTCTGGCTAAAAAACTCGACTACAATTTGTCATTGCCTGAAAAATGTAAATATATTTTATGATAAAATCGCTATGCCTTCAAATAATTTTACATTTTAAAAATGTTTTTCCAACTCCAGCGATGTAATTTGTAATACTAATTAATTGCCAGAGTCTCTATTTTATAACAAGTTAATTTTTTTCCATTTTAAGGATAAATTTACCTTAAAAATTTGCACTTTTTGATTGCCCTTTAAATATTTTTGTCTCTTGTTTTTGCTTCGCTTCATCTTTAAAAATCCCGCTTCATCCGCGCATTTCGCACGCTTGCGCCAGTCTCCCGTGCATCACACATGGATCAGGCAAATATTAGCGCGTTTCACCGCCCGTGTTTTACTACGCCCTGGCGAGGCGTAAGCCGCGAGGCGACATGCGTGGGAAGCGGTATAAGCTTGCTACACCAGCGAGCCAACCTCGTTCCCAGTGCTTTTCCCTTTTTGTCATTGGGAAGGCGGGAAAAGGCCCTGGCACCGGCCGGTCTTCTATGTATTCTGATTGGTCAATGACAAGTATATTATTATGCAAATAATGCAATCTTGGATTAATTTATTCAAATTTTGGGATAAATTAACATTTCATGCCAGGAGTGTCATTATTAATACTTTGTCGGTCTAAGAAATATTTTTGGCAAAATCTGTGGCAAAATGGTTAAATTCGATAAGATTTATACACAATTTGTCGAAGGTTAGTATTATTGTTTGTTTTAAACTGCGAGAGAAGATTCATTGTGTACTAGAACATACCTCTGAGCCTCTGACCGAGTATTTAGGGCAAAATGTACCTTCATATTTGGCTTCGTATAGCGCTTATAATGTTTATATTTATAAAACTAAAGTCTGGGTTTATAAACTGAAACATGACCTTTAGTTTTTGATGTTCTTCATAGTCGAGTTTAAATTGGCCTAATTTATAGTTAGTTACCACTAGAAATGCGACGATATTTTGTTATATCATGTATGCAACAGTGTTTACAACTTTTGAATAATATTGTGATTTGGTTTTGTTTCAGATACTATTACATGTTGCTTCATTTTACCATAAATTGTGTTAAAAAAGTGATTTGCTCATTTGGCCGATGTTACAGTTTTCTGATGTGTTTTGTTTGGATGATATTAGAACAATTTCAATATGAAAGTGCAGGTGTCTTTAGACATGAGCCATATAAATATATATATCAAAATACTGATAAAATCCGTTTCCAGCTTGATTGTATTTGCACTTGTTGTATTT
>CACRXK020005297.1:0-22553 GCA_902702795.2 Paramuricea clavata
ATATATATATATATATATATATATATATATATATATATATATATATATATATATATATATATATATATATATATATATATATATATATATATATATATATAGTTGTATAATAGTATATTTAGTTTGAATTTAATATTTGTATATTTTAAGTGTGTACGGCCTATTATAAGATCCCCCCCTCCCCCCTCCATGCATATTTTTTTTGTTAATATTTTGGTTCAAATTAATATGACACAGACAAAAACGCTTTTCTGACATTTCTATTATAGTAACATTCAATTGATTAGGTACAGTATGGTAAAATATTAGCGACAAACAACCTTACGAATTTTCCGTGTGGGCAGGTACGTCGTCTCACTTTGTTGCTGACTTGAATTTAACTGAGCTAAAATCCAGTGCATTTGCCTAGGCCGAATCTCTTGTCTATATTAACTTTAATGAGTTTAATCTCTTCTTCAGGGCTGCATAATATATAGCGGACCACGGGACCATTGGTCCCAGAAAATTTTTGAGGTTGGCAGCAAAAAAATCGATGGTAAAACCGCAAAAGGTAAAAACTCTTAAAGGAAAGAAAGTGTGTTTTACTAATTTTAATGACAATCATACTTTATTTAGTTTACTATATAGGTTCGTAGCCTGAAATAAAGTGGGAAAGCAATGAACACATCCTTGTTTGGATTTTTTTTTGTTGACGGGGGGGGGGAGAGATGATGGAGGGCCCCCAAATTGCAGAAATTTTTTCGTTGGCCTTGTGGTCCCAGAAAATAAAATATTTTATGCAGCCCTGCTCTTCTTCACCAAGTCCTTATATTTCACCTGGTGTCGTTTTAACCTATTATAATACATCCTTCCGGAAAGTGCGTTACTTTGGCTGTAGAGCCTCCTTTTTTGTGTATGTGACATTAGTTAAAGCCATACATTACAATCACCAAAACGAGGCTCTATAGCCAAAGTGACGCACTTTCCGGAAGCGTGTATTACAAGTGTTGTGAATAACATAGTACTATACTATTTACTAAATCGCTACTTCATTTCTTGTCGCACTGATTTTCTACGTATACCCCTCTGGTATAATAAAAATGCCACATTCTTCCCTGCTATCCCACCCCCTAGCTCTCTCTGATTCTTTAAACGATCATAGCTTTATCTTTATTCAGGAATCCTAAACCTTCAACAACCGTTCGGCCGATCACAGCCATCACCATCTTGGAGCTGCTACATGACCGTACTGAGGTTCAAAACCAGTCAAAACGTTACAAATTGATTAAAAAGAGCAAGTACACGACGTTCCCTAGCCTACGAAATAAAATCTAATTAGGCGAGCGTTTGCATTTCGGCGCAGGCAATGCATACAGACATGTCATTGTGGCATGATTGTGGGGTTGTGAACTTTGATCTCTTAAGGCTGCGTTCCAGTCACGCGTTTTTATACGCACGGAAAAGTTTAAATCTTTTTAAATTTAACACTAGTATGAATTACCTGTACAAATGCACATTAAATCATTCACAAAACTATATGCTTTTCTTTTATTCATTCAGTTATTTCATAAGTAACATTTAAAGACATTTCAACTTTTCCATGCGTATACGCACGTATGAAAAACGCGTGACTGGAAAGCAGCCCTTACTAGAAAATTTTGAAAATCATGGGCCGGTTGTTCAAAAGCAGGTTAACCCTAAGTTAACATAAAATACAAAGCAAATGTGCCAACAACTTGTTTACAAACTTTCTTCAGAAATCTTATCTGGATCAAAAAGAGTTTTCTTTTCTGACGTTTTGAAACAAACGGACATACAGAAATACACAAACTACAACAGCAGGTTAAATTTTAACCCGGGATTAGTGCCTAATCTAGCTTTGAACAACCGCTCCCAGGTGTTTCAGATTGGCTAAAAATGCATTTGCCATATACAACATCATTCTATATTCTATACACTATTGCACTATTAAGATGGATGCGCTTATAATTGCATTTCTGAGGTCATACCTACAGTACAGGTAACATTCTTTCTATTGGTCAGAATTTTTTATTATATTACATTGTTATATTTTTTCTTTCTTGGGGAAATATTTTCTGGGAACTCAAAAATTTTCTGGGATCAATGGTCCCGCGGTCCGATCATTTTTACACCCCTGATCCACACTTTAATTTATTTTTTAGCGATAACTGATATGTCGTGTTCCCAAAACGTACCTTGCTAATGTGGTTGAAGCTACAGCAGAGAAATTCAATTAAAATTTCCATGACAGACAACGATGGTACCCAGGGCTACCATGCATGCTCGTTAGGAGATTATATTAATATTTCCTAAATTATATACATTGCCTTATTTTCGGTTCGTGGGATTAACGTACAGTAAAACCCGTCTGGTTTGAAGAGAATATATTTCTGAATTGATGCAGCTTAGAAAGAGCATAATGGTTTGCTTGTGAAGCATATAGGTTCGATTCCTGTAGTGCTCTAACTCTGTTGTAACACCTGGGAAATTTACTTTTTAATTTACTACTTAATTTACTAGCCAGCTCGACCGTTTTATCATCTTTAGAAATAAACCGCGGAAAGTGCTTTGAAAAGCTTCAAACACACAACTACAAAAGATTGACTTTTATATAATGATACTTCAGATGATTACATCCACTTTATTATATGTTAATTATCGCCCTCTTGCATGCATGGACATTTTTGGACCAGGAACTGGTCCCCAATCGCTGCTAATCCTTTTCTTCTTCAAGTTGTTAGGGGGCGACGCTCTTTGAAAAAACCCTAAGGCTCCGTCATTACTTGTCCGATCGGAATGGAACTTCACATAATTATTCTAAGGATGCGTTCCAGTCACACGTTTTTATACGCACGGAAAAGTTTAAATCTTTATAAATTTAACACTAGTATGAATTACCTGTACAAATGCGCATTAAATCATTCACAAAACTTTTTGCTTTCCTTTTATTCATTCAGTTATTTCATAAGTAACATTTAAAGATATTTCAACTTTTCCGTGCGTATACGCACGTATGAAAAACACGTGACTGGAAAACAGTTAAGCAATATTCCGCATCGATTGACGGTGTTCGATTTTTCATTTTTGACTTTGAAAGCAAGATACAAGCAATTTTTGACTGTAATTCGTAGCAAATAATATATACATATCATTAATATTCAGCAAATATATTAGCAAACGCAAACGATAAGAAAGACATTGTCTTCTCTATTGTTGTGAACACAATCACAATTGTCTAAAGCTTCTCAAGAATGTGAACGACTAATTATAACGATTAATTATAAGCGTTAAGTTTGACTAAATTTAACACGCTGGCTTGATTTCTTAAAGCGCCGAGCAATAATTCTCCTATCATGTAATATTCATAGACAATCGCGAACCGTAAAAACAAAGACATGCCCATTTGTTGTTAGCACAGGCGTGCATGAAGTCACGACTGAGCAGAAATGAAAAGGCATAGTGGAAAACGTAGCAGTAATTTAGATTATTCATCTTTTTGTTTATCAACTCAAAATCTCAAAGGTTTTGAACGTTCAACGATTTGCACAAGGTCGGAACTCGGTCACGCAGTTCCTGGTCCACTACAGGGTTAATATTAAATAAAACGCAACCTCGGAATTTCCCAAGAAATCCACCTTGTTCTTAAACACAAAAGATTTTCGCCCTTCGAAATTTAAAATATCTTGTAATTGTATTCCAGGGGCATAACTGTCTAATTACTACAAACTCGAGCACGTAAAGCAGAATTGAATCGAACTTTATGTGAGGAGGATCCCGATCAGCAAACCTTGCTC
The DNA here is from genome assembly GCA_902702795.2 of Paramuricea clavata. NCBI lineage: Eukaryota > Metazoa > Cnidaria > Anthozoa > Malacalcyonacea > Plexauridae > Paramuricea > Paramuricea clavata. The sequence goes on from CACRXK020005297.1 coordinate 3,795, forward strand.
GAAAAGTGTTTTGTACTGCGGTTGTATTTTGAGCCTGCGCGTAGGTGTAATGTAAAACTATAAAAACTTGTTGTTCTGTTGTTATGTGAGCTGCACCATTATTAATTTGAACTGGTGATGTGACTATTAGCAATTCGACAATTATACCTTGGACTACGATTAGAAATTCCGAGGTTGCGCTTTTTTTATACACCCTGTATAGTACGGTCGTACTTGTTTATATAAAGCCAGCGAGCTTTGAGCCACAGTGCTAGAAGATGCTTTGAACCAGGAACGAATTCAGAATTACAGTTATCGACCATCAAGTGCAATGAAAGAATTGTAGAAGTGCTTCACTTCAATTTGCAATGTAATAGGAGGGGGCGTTGGGATTTTCGGTTTTGCGGTTTGGCTATTTTTTAGGTCGGTTTTTCGATTTTTGCATCAAATAACTGTGGTTTTTCGGTTTCGGTAACTTTTGCGGTTTACGATTTTTACGGTTTTTAGCAGTCGGTTTTTGGTTTTCAGCCAAAATGCTAGCGGTTTTTCGGATTTGGTGTGGCCGTGTGGGATATAGTTTTCGGTTTTTGCAGTTTTCGGTAAATCGGGATGTGAAACGTTTCAGGTTTGATGGACGCGGTTTTCGGTTTAGTTCGTAATTTACTGCGGTTTTTCGGTTTTTATTGGGTTTTTGTTCCGTTTTTCGTATTCTAATAGGCCCCAACGCCCCCCTCTAATAGATATGTGAGTAGAATATGTCTTCAGTTCTTTAGTTTGGCCTTATATATAAGCTATACTGCCTATCGTCTTAAGGAAGGTGGTCTTACAGTACATCCGCATAATATTTGTACTCTTTATTTAATTCTGTAGTACAGAATATAGCATGTTACTGTTTTTGAAAACAATAATCAATAGCGTTCGACATTTCGTTTATTAAAGAACTCTGTATCTATATAATGTATGGTACATTGTCTAATTTGATTGTCAATAATGGTTACAGTAACACGCTATGCATATCATTTACTTTAACAAACTCAAAATATTGCTCTTGAACGTCATAATTTTTACGCTATGCATTTAGTTTTGATTTCTGTGATTGACTTGTGTTAACTATGCTATATTTCACTAGCTATATTTCACTGAGATTAGCTTACAAGCACTGCAAGCAGGGCGAAAATTATACTACAATCTTGGACAAAACCCTTCAGATCATTCTAGCCAATGATGCAAAGTTAATGCACATATAGACAATGTTGCAGACAACGCCGAAACAACTCAGTTTGGTAATTTAGCACGACACAAGCTCAACATTGACTTGGGGGAGAGGAGGTTCAAGAAACGCAACATGATATAACATGGCATTTATCATAAGGTGTATGAAAACTATGTATAGAAGGAAAGGTAATCAGGGCCGTACCTTCTGGGTGTAACACCCCCCCCCCAAAAAAAAATGTTTTAGGGGGCCCAAAAATGTGTAAAGGGGCCCTTTTTTAACCAATGTCAATTGCGCGATTCTAGATTCGGTATTTATGAGAAGTTTTGTTATATTTTTTATAATTTAACGAAAAAAATTGGTAGTTATACCAGAAATGATGTTTTGTCCGGAAAATTTTTTGACCTCAAAAAGTTGTCGACGGGGGGGGAGGTCGATGTGAATGATGATGTTTCCGAAAATTTTTTTATGAGGGGGCCTGAAAATTTGGGGGGCCCATATTTCGTCCTACCCCCCCCCAATCAAATGTTTATCGCCACGGCCCTGAAGGTAGTCTCAACAAGTTATGTCCAAGATTGTAGCTACTGTATATAATCCTGGCTACAGATACTGCTATGATCTTTTCAGCAATGACTGTCTGAAATTTTAATATGAAGTTACAATAACCTCGTACCCAGGGCCTTTTTTGAAAGCTACAACTGTTGATTGAAAACTGCGGTATAAATATCAGGGGAAAATATGAAGTCGTTCATTGTCAACCCTAGACCCCTACCCAATCTGGTATCAATATATTGGTTGTATAAGAAAAAATACCTAAACGATAGAAGAATTTAATATAACTGGCTGAAATTTTAATATCAAGTTACCACTGCTGATAAAAAAACTGCTGTACAAATATCAACGGAAAACATGAAGTCGTTCATTGTCGATCCCACACCCCAAACCGATCTGGTATCAGTATACTGTAGTAATGTATTAGAAAAATAACCAATTTTACATGCGATACAAGAATCTAATAAAACTTGCTGAAATTTTAGTAGGGAGTTACATTAACTACTGATGGAAAACTGTTGTATAAATATCACGGGAAAATATGAAGTCGTTCAATGACAACCGAAGACCTCCCTCCCCCCCCCATGTCGAGAAACACCCCTGTTGGGGAACCTCTTTTGTTGGGCCCTCCCCATGGAATTTCCGAACAAGTACACCCCTCATGTTGGAACTTATTGCACGAAATTAGCACCGACCCCATAGAAATTCCAGAGAAATTTTAGCTTTTCTACACGAAATTCATGTTAGCCCACCTGGAAATGCATAAAAGGCCCCCTGGAAAAGTAGAAATATAACCCTAACCATAAAAATTAAAAAAAAATTGACTTTTTCTGACCTCCACCTTTTGAAATTCCGAAAGGATTTTAAGCCCCCCCCCCTCCCCGCCTTGAAATTCCAAGGCTCCTCAACAGGAAGGTAAGGGTCAACATTGCAATAGCCCATTCAGCATCCACCAGATTAATTCGGCTCTGGCATGCCCTTGACAAACATCAACCCAACATCACCCGCCTTACAACGACTTACTGTCGCCATGATCACAGCATGCTTTTAACACGACTTACACCGACTTAGGCCCCATTCCTACGGCTTTGCCATGCTTTGCCAAACTTCTACCCGACTTAGCCCACATTACAACGATTTTGCTATGATTACGCCATACTTAACCTGACTTGCACCGACTTAAGCGGTCAAGACATACCAAAACCGTGGTAATGCGAGCTAAGTCGGTGTAAGTCGGGTTAAGCCTGCCGTAATCATGGCTAAGTCGTTGTGAGACGGGCTAAGTCGGTGTAAGTCGGCTTAAGCTTGCTGTAATCATGGCTAAGTCGTGGTGAGACAGGATAGGTCTGTGTAAATCGGGGTAAGACAGTCGTAATCATGGCTAAGTCGTTGTAAGGCGGGTTAAGTCGGGTAGAAGTTTGGAAAGGCATTGCAAAGCCGCAGCAATGCGGCCTAAGTCGGTGTAAATCGGGAAAAGCACGCCGCAATTATGGCTAAGTCGATGTAAGTCGGGTTAAGCATGCCGTAATCATGGCTAAGTCATTGTGAGACGGGCTAAGTCGGTGTAAGTCGGGGAAAGACAGCCGTAATCATGACTAAATCCTTAATTGCGAGACGGGCTAAGTCGGTGTAAGTCGGGGAAAGCCATGCGGTGATCATGGATAAGTCACTGTGAGACGGACTAAGTCGGTGTAATTCTGGCAAAGGCTGCCGTAATTATGGCTAAGTCATTGTAGGGAGGGCTAAGGCGAGTTGAAGTAAGTCAAGACATATCAACACCGTGGTAATGCGGTCTAAGTCGGTGCAAGTCAGGTTAAGCATGCCGTAATCATGGCTAAGTCGTTCTGAGATGGGCTAAGTCAGTATAAGTCGGGATAAGCATGATGTCATCATGGCTAAGTGTTGTGAGACGGGAAAAGTCGGGGCAAATCGGGGGTAGGACAGCCGTAATCCTGACTAAGTCGTTGTAAGGCGGGCTAAGTCGGGTAGAAGTTTGGAAAGGCATTGCAAAGCCGCACTAATGCGGCGTAAGTCTGTGTAAGTCGTGTTAAACATGCCGCAATAATGGCTAAGTCGTTGTGAGACGGGCTAAGTCAGTGTAAGTTGGGTTAAGCATGCCGTAATCATAGCTAATTCGTTGTCAAACGGGCTAAGTCGGTGTAAATCGGGGTAGGACAGCCATATTCATGGCTAAGTCGTTGTAAGGCGGGCTAAGTCGGGTAGAAGTTTGGAAAGGCATTGCAAAGCCGCACTAATGCGGCGTAAGTCTGTGTAAGTCGTGTTAAGCATGCCGCAGTAATGGCTAAGTTGATGTCAGACGGGCTAAGCCGGTGTAAGTCGGGTTAAGCATGCCCTAATCATGGCTAAGTCGTTCTGAGACGGGCTAAGTCGGTGTAAGTTGGGTTAAGCATGCCGTAATCATGGCCAAGCCGTTGTTAGACGGGCTAAGTCGGTGAAAGTCTGGGAAAGGCAGCCGTAATCATGACCAAGTCATTCTAAGGTTGTTGTAAGGAGGACTAAGTCAGGTAGAAGTTAGTCAAGACATAGCAAAACCGTGGTAATGCAGCATAATTTGGCTTAAGTCTTGTTAAGGATGCCGTGATCATGGCTAAGTCGTTGTAACGTGGGCTAAGTCGGCTAGAAGTTAGTTAAGACATAGCAAGTCCGTGGTAACGCAGCCTAAGTCGGTGCAAGTCGGGTTAGGCATGCCGTAATCATAGCTAATTCGTTGTGAAACGGGCTAACTCGGTGAAAATTGGGTAAAACATGCCGTAATCATGGCTAAGTCGTTGTGACACGGGCTAAGTCGGTGTAAATCGGGGTAAGACAGCCATATTCATGGCTAAGTCGTTGTAAGGCGGGCTAAGTCGGGTAGAAGTTTGGAAAGGCATTGCAAAGCCGCACTAATGCGGCGTAAGTCTGTGTAAGTCGTGTTAAGCATGCCGCAATAATGGCTAAGTTGATGTGAGACGGGCTAAGCCGGTGTAAGTCGGGTTAAGCATGCCCTAATCATGGCTAAGTCGTTGTGAGACGGGCTAAGTCGGTGTAAGTTGGGCTAAGCATGCCGTAATCATGGCCAAGCCGTTGTTAGACGGGCTAAGTCGGTGAAAGTCTGAGAAAGGCAGCCGTAATCATGACCAAGTCGTTCTAAGGTTGTTGTAAGGAGGACTAAGTCAGGTAGAAGTTAGTCAAGACATAGCAAAACCGTGGTAATGCAGCATAATTTGGCTTAAGTCTTGTTAAGGATGCCGTGATCATGGCTAAGTCGTTGTAACGTGGGCTAAGTCGGCTAGAAGTTAGTTAAGACATAGCAAGTCCGTGGCAACGCAGCCTAAGTCGGTGCAAGTCGGGTTAGGCATGCCGTAATCATAGCTAATTCGTTGTGAAACGGGCTAACTCGGTGAAAATTGGGTAAAACATGCCGTAATCATGGCTAAGTCGTTGTAAATCGGGGTAGGACAGCCATATTCATGGCTAAGTCGTTGTAAGGCGGGCTAAGTCGGGTAGAAGTTTGGAAAGGCATTGCAAAGCCGCACTAATGCGGCGTAAGTCTGTGTAAGTCGTGTTAAGCATGCCGCAATAATGGCTAAGTTGATGTGAGACGGGCTAAGCCGGTGTAAGTCGGGTTAAGCATGCCCTAATCATGGCTAAGTCGTTGTGAGACGGGCTAAGTCGGTGTAAGTTGGGTTAAGCATGCCGTAATCATGGCCAAGCCGTTGTTAGACGGGCTAAGTCGGTGAAAGTCTGGGAAAGGCAGCCGTAATCATGACCAAGTCGTTCTAAGGTTGTTGTAAGGAGGACTAAGTCAGGTAGAAGTTAGTCAAGACATAGCAAAACCGTGGTAATGCAGCATAATTTGGCTTAAGTCTTGTTAAGGATGCCGTGATCATGGCTAAGTCATTGTAACGTGGGCTAAGTCGGCTAGAAGTTAGTTAAGACATAGCAAGTCCGTGGTAACACAGCCTAAGTCGGTGCAAGTTGGGTTAGGCATGCCGTAATCATAGCTAATTCGTTGTGAAACGGGCTAACTCGGTGAAAATCAGGTAAAACATGCCGTAATCATGGCTAAGTCGTTGTGAGACGGGCTAAGTCGGTGTAAGTCGGTGTAAGTCGGCTTAAGCTTGCTGTAATCATGGCTAAGTCGTGGTGAGACAGGATAGGTCTGTGTAAATCGGGGTAAGACAGTCGTAATCATGGCTAAGTCGTTGTAAGGCGGGTTAAGTCGGGTAGAAGTTTGGAAAGGCATTGCAAAGCCGCAGCAATGCGGCCTAAGTCGGTGTAAATCGGGAAAAGCACGCCGCAATTATGGCTAAGTCGATGTAAGACGGGCTAAGTCGATGTAAGTCGGGTTAAGCATGCCGTAATCATGGCTAAGTCATTGTGAGACGGGCTAAGTCGGTGTAAGTCGGGGAAAGACAGCCGTAATCATGACTAAATCCTTAATTGCGAGACGGGCTAAGTCGGTGTAAGTCGGGGAAAGCCATGCGGTGATCATGGATAAGTCACTGTGAGACGGACTAAGTCGGTGTAATACTGGCAAAGGCTGCCGTAATTATGGCTAAGTCATTGTAGGCAGGGCTAAGGCGAGTTGAAGTAAGTCAAGACATATCAACACCGTGGTAATGCGGTCTAAGTCGGTGCAAGTCAGGTTAAGCATGCCGTAATCATGGCTAAGTCGTTCTGAGATGGGCTAAGTCAGTATAAGTCGGGATAAGCATGATGTCATCATGGCTAAGTGTTGTGAGACGGGAAAAGTCGGGGTAAATCGGGGGTAGGACAGCCGTAATCCTGACTAAGTCGTTGTAAGGCGGGCTAAGTCGGGTAGAAGTTTGGAAAGGCATTGCAAAGCCGCACTAATGCGGCGTAAGTCTGTGTAAGTCGTGTTAAACATGCCGCAATAATGGCTAAGTCGTTGTGAGACGGGCTAAGTCGGTGTAAGTTGGGTTAAGCATGCCGTAATCATGGCCAAGCCGTTGTTAGACGGGCTAAGTTGGTGAAAGTCTGGGAAAGGCAGCCGTAATCATGACCAAGTCGTTCTAAGGTTGTTGTAAGGAGGACTAAGTCAGGTAGAAGTTAGTCAAGACATAGCAAAACCGTGGTAATGCAGCATAATTTGGCTTAAGTCTTGTTAAGGATGCCGTGATCATGGCTAAGTCGTTGTAACGTGGGCTAAGTCGGCTAGAAGTTAGTTAAGACATAGCAAGTCCGTGGTAACGCAGCCTAAGTCGGTGCAAGTCGGGTTAGGCATGCCGTAATCATAGCTAATTAATTCGTTGTGAAACGGGCTAACTCTGTGAAAGTCGGGTAAAACATGCCGTAATCATGGCTAAGTCGTTGTGACACGGGCTAAGTCGGTGTAAATCGGGGTAAGACAGCCATATTCATGGCTAAGTCGTTGTAAGGCGGGCTAAGTCGGGTAGAAGTTTGGAAAGGCATTGCAAAAACGGGGTAATGCGGCCTAAGTCGGTGTAAGTCGGGTTAAGCATGTCGTAATCATGGCTAAGTCGTTCTCAGATGGGCTAAGTCGGTGTAAGTCGGGGAAAGACATGCGGTAATCATGGCTAAGTCATTGTGAGACGGGCTAAGTCGGTATAAGTCGGGGAAAGACATGAGGTAATCATGGCTAAGTCACTGTGAGACGGAATAAGTCGGTGTAATTCTGGCAAAGGCTGCTGTAATTATGGCTAAGTCATTGTAAGGAGGGCTAAGGCGGGTTGAAGTAAGTCAAGACATAGCAAAACCGTGGTAATGCGGCCTAAGTCGGTGCAAGTCAGTGTAGCATGCCGTAATCATTGCTAAATCATTCTAAGATGGGCTAAGTCGGTATAAGTCGGGTTAAGCATGATGTAGTCTTGGCTAAGTCGTTGTCAGATGGGCTAAGTCGGTGCAAGTCGGTTTAAGCATGCCGTAATCATGGCTAAGTCATTGTGAGATGGACTAAGCCGGTGTAATTCTGGTTAAGACTGCCGTAATCATGGCTAACCCGTTGTAAGGAGGGCTAAGTCGGGTAGAACTTAGTCAAGACATAGCAAAACCGGGGTAATGCGGCTTAAGTCGGTGTATGTCGGGTTAAGCATGCCGTAATCAAGGCTAAGTCGTTGTAAGACGGGCTAAGTCGGTGTAAGTCCGGTTAAGCATGCCGTAATAATGGCTAAATCATTGTGAGACGGGCTAAGACGGTTTAAGTCGGGTTAAGCATTCCGTAATCCTGGCTAAGTCATTGTGAGACGGACTAAGTCGGTGTAATTCTCGCAAAGGCTGCCGTAATTATGACTAAGTCATTGTAAGGAGGGCTAAGGCGGGTTGAAGTAAGTCAAGACATAGCAAAACCGTGGTAATGCGGCCTAAGTCGGTGCAAGTCAGGTTGAGCATGCCGTAATCATGGCTAAGTCGTTCTAAGATGGGCTACGTCGTTGTGAGACGAGATAAGTCGGTGTAAATCGGGGGTTGGACAGCCATAATCATGGCTAATTCGTTGTAAGGCGGACTAAGTCGGGTAGAAGTTTGTAAAAGCACTGTAAAGACGTGGTAATGCGGCCTAAGTCGGTGTAAGTCGGGTTAAGCATGCCGCAATCATGGCTAAGTCGATGTGAGACGGGCTAAGTCGATGTAAGTAGGGTTAAGCATGCCGTAATCATTGCTAAATCATTGTGAGACGGGCTTAGTCGGTGTAACTCGGGGAGGGACGGCCGTAATTATGACTAAGTCGTTGTAATGAGGGTTAAGTCGGGCAGAAGTTAATCAAGACATACCAAAACCGTGGTAATGCGGGCTAAGTTGGTGTAAGTCGTGTTAAGCATGCCGTATTCATGGCTAACTCCTTGTAAGGTGGGCTAAGTCGGCTAGAAGTTAGTTAAGACATTGCAAAACCGAGGTAATGCGGCCTAAGTCGCTCTATGTGGGGTTAAGCATGCCTTAATCATGGCTAAGTCATTGTGAGACGGGCTAAGTCGGTGTAAGTCGGTTTAAGCCTGCGCAATCATGGCTAAGTCGTTGCGAGACGGGCTAACTCGGTGTAAGTCGGGTTAAGCATGATGTAGTCTTGGCTAAGTCGTTGTGAGATGGGCTAAGTCGGTTTAAGTCGGGTTAATCATGCCGTAATCATGGCTAAGTCATTGTGAGATGGACTAAGCCAGTGTAATTCTGGTTAAGACTGCCGTAATCATGGCTAACCCGTTGTAAGGAGGGCTAAGTCGGGTAGAACTTAGTCAAGACATAGCAAAACCGGGGTAATGCGGCTTAAGTCGGTGTATGTCGGGTTAAGAATGCCGTAATCAAGGCTAAGTCGTTGTAAGACGGGCTAAGTCGGTGTAAATCCGGTTAAGCATGCCGTAATAATGGCTAAATCATTGTGAGACGGGCTAAGACGGTTTAAGTCGGGTTAAGCATTCCGTAATCCTGGCTAAGTCATTGTGAGACGGACTAAGTCGGTGTAATTCTGGCAAAGGCTGCCGTAATTATGACTAAGTCATTGTAAGCAGGGCTAAGGCGGGTTGAAGTAAGTCAAGACATAGCAAAACCGTGGTAATGCGGCCTAAGTCGGTGCAAGTCAGGTTAAGCATGCCGTAATCATGGCTAAGTCGTTCTAAGATGGGCTACGTCGTTGTGAGACGAGATAAGTCGGTGTAAATCGGGGGTTGGACAGCCATAATCATGGCTAATTCGTTGTAAGGCGGACTAAGTCGGGTAGAAGTTTGTAAAAGCACTGTAAAGACGTGGTAATGCGGCCTAAGTCGGTGTAAGTCGGGTTAAGCATGCCGCAATCATGGCTAAGTCGATGTGAGACGGGCTAAGTCGATGTAAGTAGGGTTAAGCATGCCGTAATCATTGCTAAATCATTGTGAGACGGGCTTAGTCGGTGTAACTCGGGGAGGGACGGCCGTAATTATGACTAAGTCGTTGTAATGAGGGTTAAGTCGGGCAGAAGTTAATCAAGACATACCAAAACCGTGGTAATGCGGGCTAAGTTGGTGTAAGTCGTGTTAAGCATGCCGTATTCATGGCTAACTCCTTGTAAGGTGGGCTAAGTCGGCTAGAAGTTAGTTAAGACATTGCAAAACCGAGGTAATGCGGCCTAAGTCGCTCTATGTGGGGTTAAGCATGCCTTAATCATGGCTAAGTCATTGTGAGACGGGCTAAGTCGGTGTAAGTCGGTTTAAGCCTGCGCAATCATGGCTAAGTCGTTGCGAGACGGGCTAACTCGGTGTAAGTCGGGTTAAGCTTGCCGTAATCATGGCTAAGTCGTTGTGAGACGGGCTAAGTTGGTTTAAGTCGGGTTAATCATGCCGTAATCTTGGCTAAGTCACTGTGGGACGGACTAAGTCGGTGTAATTCTTGCAAAGGCTGCCGTAATCATGACTAAGTCATTGTAAGGAGGGCTAAGGCGGGTTGAAGTAAGTCAAGACATAGCAAAACCGTGGTAATGCGGCCTAAGTCGGTGCAAGTCAGGTTAAGCATGCCGTAACCATGGTTAAATCGTTCTGAGATGGGCTAAGTCGGTGTAAGTCAGGTTAAGCATGACCTAATCATGGCTAATCGTTGTGAGACGGGATAAGTCGGTGTAAATCGAGGTAAGACAACCGTATTCATGGCTAAGTCGTTGTAAGGCGGGCTAAGTCGGGTAGAAGTTTGGAAAGGCATTGCAAAGCCGCACTAATGCGGGCTAGGTCGGCGTAAGTCGTGTTAAGCATGCCGTAATCATGGCTAAGTCGTTGGAAGGTGGACTAAGTCGGCAAGAAGTTAGTTCAGACATAGCAAAACCGTGGTAATGTGGCCTAAGTCGGTGCATGTCCAGTGGCTTAGCCAGGACCTTAGTTTTCTTTGTAGGGTGGGGGGGGAAGCGATCGCCGAAGCCAAGAGACCGGCTAGGGGGGTCCGGCGGCATGCTCCCCGCAAAAAAATTTGAGACTTAGAGATTTTGAAACGAGATATCAAGCATTTCTGGGGAGATATTTTGCAGAAATCAGAAGAATATAAAGTACATCACCTTGGAAAACTGGTGCAACTAAGCCCCCCCCCCTAAATTTCTCAACGCATTTAGACCTTTTGAGAAATGATTTTTGTGGTGATTCGGGGTGGGGGGTCGTTCTCCCCCCTCGCACCCTCTTCGTTACACCACTGTGTATGTCAGGTTAAGCATGCCGTAATCATAGCAAGTCATTGTGAGACAAGCCAAGTCGGTGTAAGTCGGGTTAAGCATGCCGTAATCATGGCTAAGTCATTGTAAGGCGGGCGTAGTCGGCTAGAAGTTAGTTAAGACATTGCAAAACTGAGGTAATGCGGCCTAAGTCGCTGTATGTGGGGTTAAGCATGCCTTAATCATGGCTAAGTCATTGTGAGACAGGCTAAGTCGGTGTAAGTCGGGTTAAGCCTGCCGCAATCATGGCTAAGTCGTTGCGAGACGGAATAACTCGGTGTAAGTCGGGTTAAGCATGCGGTAATCATGGCTAAGTCGTTGTGAGACGGGCTAAGTTGGTTTAAGTCGGGTTAATCATGCCGTAATCTTGGCTAAGTCACTGTGGGACAGACTAAGTCGGTGTAATTCTGGCAAAGGCTGTCGTAATTATGACTAAGTCATTGTAAGGAGGGCTAAGGCGGGTTGAAGTAAGTCAAGACATAGCAAAACCGTGGTAATGCGGCCTAAGTCGGTGCAAATCAGGTTAAGCATGCCGTAATCATGGCTAAGTCGTTCTGAGACTGGATAAGTCGGTGTAAATCGGGGTAAGACAACCGTAATCACGGCTTAGTCGTTGTAAGGCGGGCTAAGTCGGTTAGAAGTTTGGAAAGGCATTGCAAAACTGCAGTAATGCGACCCAAGTCGGTGAAAGTCGGGTTAAGCATGCCGCAATCATGGCTAAGTTGTTGTGAGACGGGCTAAGCCGGTGTAAGTCGAATTAAGCAGGCCGCAATCATAGCTAGGTCGATGTGAGAAGGGCTAAGTCGATGTAAGTCGGGTTAAGCATGCCGTAATCATGCGTAAGTCATTGTGAGACAGGTTAAGTCGGAGTAAGTCGGGGAGTGACAGCCGTAGTCATGACTAATTCGTTGTAAGGAGGCTTATGTCGGGCAGAAGTTAGTCAAGACATACCAAAACCGTGGTAATGCGGCCTAACTCGGTGTAGTCTGGTTAAGCATGCAGCAATCATGGCTAAGTCGTTGTGAGACGGGCTAAGTCGTTGTAAGTCGGATTAAGCTTGCTGTAATCATGGCTAAGTTGTGGTGAAACGGGATAAATCTGTGTAAATCGGGGTAAGACAGCCGTAATCATGGCTAAGTCGTTGTAAGGCGGGTTATGTCGGGAAGAAGTTTGGAAAGGCATTGCAAAGCCGCAGCAATGCGGCCTAAGTCGGTGTAAGTCGGGTTAAGCATTCCGCAATCATGGCTAATTTGATGTGAGACGGCCTAAGTCGGTGTAAGTTGGGTTAAGCATGCCGCAATCATGGCTAAGACCTTGTGAGACGGGCTAAGTCGGTGTAAGTCGGGGAAAGACATGCGGTGATCATGGCTAAGTCACTGTGAGACGGACTAAATCGGTGTAATTCTGGCAAAGGCTGCCGTAATTATGGCTAAGTCATTGTAAGGAGAGCTAAGGCGGGTTGAAGTAAGTCAAGTTATAGCAAAGCCGTGGTAATGCGGCCGAAGTCGGTGCAATTCAGGTTAAGCATGCCGTAATCATGGCTAAGTCGTTCTGAGATGGGCTAAGTCAGTGTAAGTCGGGTTAAGCATGATGTAATCATGCCTAAGTCATTGTGAGATGGGACAAGTCGGCGTAAATCGATGTAAGACAGCCGTAATCGTGGCTAAGTCGTTGTAAGGCGGGCTAAGTCGGGTAGAAGTTTGGAAAGGCATTGCGAAAAACCGCACTAATGCGGCCTAAGTCTGTGTAAGTCAGGTTAAGCATGCCGCAATCATGGCTAATTCGATGTGAGATGGGCTAAGTCTGTGTAAGTCGGGTTAAGCATGCCCTAATCATGGCTAAGTCGTTATGAGACGGACTAAGTCGGTGCAAGTCAGGTTAAGCATCCCGTAACCACGGCTAAGTCGTTCTGAGATTGGCTAAGTCGGTGTAAGTCAGGTTAAGCATGACCTAATCATGGCTAATTGTTGTGAGACGGGATAAGTCGGTGTAAATCAAGGTAAGACAGCCGTAATCATGGCTAAGTCGTTGTAACGCGGGCTAAGTCAGCTAGAAGTTTGGAAAGGCATTGCAAAGACGCAGTAATGCGGCCTAAGTCAGCGTAAGTTGCGTTAAGCATGCCGCAATCATGGCTAATTCGATGTGAGATGGGCTAAGTCGGTGTAAGTCGGGTTAAGCATGCCGCAATCATGGCTAAGTCGATGTGAGCGAGACGGGCTATGTCGATGTAAGTAGGGTTAAGCATGCCATAATCATGGCTAGGTCATTGTGAGACGGGCTAAGTCGTTGTAAGGCAGGCTAAGTCGGGTAAAAGTTTGGAAAGGCATTGCAAAGCGACAGTAATGCGGCCCAAGTCGATGTAAGTCGGATTAAGCATGCCGTAATCATGGCTATGTCGATGTGAGACGGGCTATGTCGATGTAAGTAGGGTTAAGCATGCCATATTATAAAATAACATGTATATAACGCGTATTCTGATTGGTCGAAAGCTGTGTTTGGATCAGGCCATCCAAACACGGAAGACTACCGTGTTGTTGTTATTTTATAAAACAATTACTTTATGGTTTCCGTGTTTGGATGGACTGATCCAAACACTTGGGAATGTTGCTCGAGTTAAGAAAAGCGGGCAAAATCACTCGCCTTCGGCTCGTAATTTCGCTCGCTTTTCTTAATTCTCGCAACATTCCCGCGTGTTTGGATCAGGCCATCCAAACACGGAAACCATAAAGTAATTGTATAATCATGGCTAGGTCATTGTGAGACGGGCTAAGTCGTTGTAAGGCGGGCTAAGTCGGGTAGAATTTTGGAAAGGCATTGCGAAAAACCGCACTAATGCGGCCTGAGTCTGTGTAAGTCAGGTTAAGCATGCCGGAATCATGGCTAATTCGATGTGAGATGGGCTAAGTTTGTGTAAGTTTGGTTAAGCATGCCCTAATTATGGCTAAGTCGTTATGAGATGGACTAAGTCGGTGCAAGTCAGGTTAAGCATCCCGTAACCACGGCTAAGTCGTTCTGAGATTGGCTACGTCGGTGTAAGTCAGGTTAAGCGTGACCTAATCATGGCTAATCGTTGTGAGACGGGATAAGTCGGTGTAAATAGAGGTAAGACAGCCGTAATCATGGCTAAGTCGTTGTAACGCGGGCTAAGTCAGCTAGAAGTTTGGAAAGGCATTGCAAAGATGCAGTAATGCGGCCTAAGTCGGCGTAAGTCGCGTTAAGCATGCCGCAATCATGGCTAATTCGATGTGAGATGGGCTAAGTCGGTTAAGTCGGGTTAAGCATGCCGCAATCATGGCTAAGTCGATGTGAGCGAGACGGGCTATGTCGATGTAAGTAGGGTTAAGCATGCCATAATCATGGCTAGGTTATTGTGAGATGGGCTAAGTCGTTGTAAGGCGGGCTAAGTCGGGTAGAAGTTTGGAAAGGCATTGCAAAGCGGCAGTAATGCGGCCCAAGTCGATGTAAGTCGGATTAAGCATGCCGTAATCATGGCTATGTCGATGTGAGACGGGCTATGTTGATGTAAGTAGGGTTAAGCATGCCATAATCATGGCTAGGTCATTGTGAGACAGGCTAAGTCCGTTGTAAGGCGGGCTAAGTCGGGTAGAATTTTGGAAAGGCATTGCGAAAAACCGCACTAATGTGGCCTAAGTCTGTGTAAGTCAGGTTAAGCATGCCGGAATCATGGCTAATTCGATGTGAGATGGGCTAAGTTTGTGTAAGTTTGGTTAAGCATGCCCTAATTATGGCTAAGTCGTTATGAGATGGACTAAGTCGGTGCAAGTCAGGTTAAGCATCCCGTAACCACGGCTAAGTCGTTCTGAGATTGGCTACATCGGTGTAAGTCAGGTTAAGCGTGACCTAATCATGGCTAATCGTTGTGAGACGGGATAAGTCGGTGTAAATAGAGGTAAGACAGCCGTAATCATGGCTAAGTCGTTGTAACGCGGGCTAAGTCAGCTAGAAGTTTGGAAAGGCATTGCAAAGATGCAGTAATGCGGCCTAAGTCGGCGTAAGTCGCGTTAAGCATGCCGCAATCATGGCTAATTCGATGTGAGATGGGCTAAGTCGGTTAAGTCGGGTTAAGCATGCCGCAATCATGGCTAAGTCGATGTGAGCGAGACGGGCTATGTCGATGTAAGTAGGGTTAAGCATGCCATAATCATGGCTAGGTTATTGTGAGATGGGCTAAGTCGTTGTAAGGCGGGCTAAGTCGGGTAGAAGTTTGGAAAGGCATTGCAAAGCGGCAGTAATGCGGCCCAAGTCGATGTAAGTCGGATTAAGCATGCCGTAATCATGGCTATGTCGATGTGAGACGGGCTATGTTGATGTAAGTAGGGTTAAGCATGCCATAATCATGGCTAGGTCATTGTGAGACAGGCTAAGTCCGTTGTAAGGCGGGCTAAGTCGGGTAGAATTTTGGAAAGGCATTGCGAAAAACCGCACTAATGCGGCCTAAGTCAGTGTAAGTCAGGTTAAGCATGCCGCAATCATGGCTAATTCGATGTGAGATGGGCTAAGTTTGTGTAAGTCTGGTTAAGCATGCCCTAATCATGGTTAAGTCATTATGAGACGGACTAAGTCGGTGCAAGTCAGGTTAAGCATCCCATAACCACTGCTAAGTCGTTCTGAGATGGGCTAAGTCGGTGCAAGTCAGGTTAAGCATCCCGTAACCACGGCTAAGTCGTTCTGAGATTGGCTAAGTCGGTGTAAGTCAGGTTAAGCATGACCTAATCATGGCTAATTGTTGTGAGACGGGATAAGTCGGTGTAAATCAAGGTAAGACAGCCGTAATCATGGCTAAGTCGTTGTAACGCGGGCTAAGTCAGCTAGAAGTTTGGAAAGGCATTGCAAAGACGCAGTAATGCGGCCTAAGTCAGCGTAAGTCGCGTTAAGCATGCCGCAATCATGGCTAATTCGATGTGAGATGGGCTAAGTCGGTGTAAGTCGGGTTAAGCATGCCGCAATCATGGCTAAGTCGATGTGAGCGAGACGGGCTATGTCGATGTAAGTAGGGTTAAGCATGCCATAATCATGGCTAGGTCATTGTGAGACGGGCTAAGTCGTTGTAAGGCAGGCTAAGTCAGGTAAAAGTTTGGAAAGGCATTGCAAAGTGACAGTAATGCGGCCCAAGTCGATGTAAGTCGGATTAAGCATGCCGTAATCATGGCTATGTCGATGTGAGACGGGCTATGTCGATGTAAGTAGGGTTAAGCATGCCATATTATAAAATAACATGTATATAACGCGTATTCTGATTGGTCGAAAGCCGTGTTTGGATCAGGCCATCCAAACACGGAAGACTACCGTGTTGTTGTTATTTTATAAAACAATTACTTTATGGTTTCCGTGTTTGGATGGACTGATCCAAACACTTGGGAATGTTGCTCGAGTTAAGAAAAGCGGGCAAAATCACTCGCCTTTGGCTCGTGATTTCGCTCGCTTTTCTTAATTCTCGCAACATTCCCGCGTGTTTGGATCAGGCCATCCAAACACGGAAACCATAAAGTAATTGTATAATCATGGCTAGGTCGTTGTAAGGCGGGCTAAGTCGGGTAGAATTTTGGAAAGGCATTGCGAAAAACCGCACTAATGCGGCCTAAGTCTGTGTAAGTCAGGTTAAGCATGCCGGAATCATGGCTAATTCGATGTGAGATGGGCTAAGTTTGTGTAAGTTTGGTTAAGCATGCCCTAATTATGGCTAAGTCGTTATGAGACGGACTAAGTCGGTGCAAGTCAGGTTAAGCATCCCGTAACCACGGCTAAGTCGTTCTGAGATTGGCTACGTCGGTGTAAGTCAGGTTAAGCGTGACCTAATCATGGCTAATCGTTGTGAGACGGGATAAGTCGGTGTAAATAGAGGTAAGACAGCCGTAATCATGGCTAAGTCGTTGTAACGCGGGCTAAGTCAGCTAGAAGTTTGGAAAGGCATTGCAAAGACGCAGTAATGCGGCCTAAGTCGGCGTAAGTCACGTTAAGCATGCCGCAATCATGGCTAATTCGATGTGAGATGGGCTAAGTTGGTTAAGTCGGGTTAAGCATGCCGCAATCATGGCTAAGTCGATGTGAGCGAGACGGGCTATGTCGATGTAAGTCGGGTTAAGCATGCCGTAATCATGGCTAAGTCATTGTGAGGCGGGCGTAGTCGGCTAGAAGTTAGTTAAGACATAGCAAAACCGTGGTAATGCGGCCTAACTCGGTGTAAGTCGGGTTAAGCATGCCGTAATCATGGCTAATTCGTTGTGCGACGGACTAAGTCGGTGTAAATCGGGTTAAGCATGCAACAATCATGGCTAGGTCGTTGTGGGATGGGCTAAGATGGGATATGTCGGGTTAAGCGTGCCGTAATCATGGCTAAGTCATTGTGAGGCGGGCTAAGTCGGCTGGAAGTTAGTTAAGACATAGCAAAATCGTTGGGTTAAATGCAAGGTTGGTGGATGTCGACCACTGCGTTAGGGTGTTTAAGTGCTCTTGTAGCTTGTTGCTGTCAGTCTTACTCGTGATAGGCTTGAAAATTTTTGTGTCACCGGCGAAGGTAGCTATTGTTGACGAAGATACTGCGTCAGGTAGATCTTTGACGTACAGAAGAAAAAGGAGAGGTCCGAGGATAGACCCCTGAGGTACACCTGATGTTACTGGTAAAGAGGAGGATGTTGATCCAAGGACGGTGACTTGCTGGCTGCGATGGTGGAGGTATGATTGGAACCAGTTGAGGAAGTTGTTTTTCAATCCAAAGTGACGAAGTTTATTAGCCTTTCTCACGCCGCCATTTTTGGGGTACTTTTTTCTCAAACCGCGAGCGTAAGACCACGTAACGGCGGCTTTTTATAATTTTTTGAGGGCATATAATGGTAAATTTACTTTGTAAATGATTAAATTGCTCTCAAAAATTGCTTTTCACATTGTTTTAATTGTTTGCAAGAAAATATAATACCCCAAAAATGGCGGGTATTTGCCCCGTGAGAAAGGCAAATTGATCAGAATTTCGAAGATGAAGATGAAAGATGTTATGAAGATGCCACAAATTATAAGCAGCAGGGCTAAAACAAAACAGCAATGTTTTATGACTACAAATTTCACAAAGTTTTATCTCTGATATTGACATTTTCGCATGAGTGATGAGCTTTGACAAAATGTTTTCACTACTTCGTAATCTTACCTGTGAGAAGAATTACTCATGCTTTAAAGTGAATTGTTGCATCAGTAATCCTAGAAAAACGGCACTTTCCCCTCCACGTCGTAAATAAACAGCAAGATACGAGAAACTATTAATGTTTTTAGCTCAAAAACTCCGAAAAGGCGGCAACGGAGCAGGTCATACGGAGCAGCTCCTCCAGTAGTGGTGGCTGAGGCACAGAGTAAACATATATCTTTACTCTGTCACAGGTTAGTAATCTTAACCAGATACATCACTCGGTGTCGGTCTCATTGATGTTCGTGTCCTCGATTTTTTGGCTGATCACGAATAGCACACGCGAGCCGGCATGGCGTGGCGATGCTGGCGTAAGCCAGTGAACTCCAGATATGTATAGAGCTCACTGGATCAGAATGGATTCTTTGTTTAAAACTTTTTATTCTTTCTTTGTAAAAGGCAAAGTCCTTGATCTTGCTAGTAATAAAGTTCAGTCATTTCGCTTCTGTTGTGTTGACGCGTAATTGCTCTGATCACGTATCATGGCGTGGACAAAAACACTTGCTGAGATGGCGTCAGGGCCGTACCACAGAATACTACACAGAAGTCCATCTCCATTGTTTTTAGCGTAAGCTCTATTCGTCATGATTCGTCACTCAGCAAGTACCGTAAACAGAAGCAGTCACCCCCTGGACATACGCTATTTTTAGTATTTCCAGGAGGGGGACTGCTTCTGTTTACGGTACT